>PVLD010016344.1:0-45314 GCA_004027595.1 Dinomys branickii | reverse complement strand
GTCTGACTAAATTTGCATGTCTGTATATGGGTCCATACATCTACAATTCGAAGATATCAATGGATAAAGCAACAACTACTGTTGAGACCATATCACCTTGTCTATAGATTAGTTGTGATTGTACTATTTTCTATGATAATGGGTGTCTGTTTGTCAATATGTTTTTGTACTTCTATGTTTCTAAAATAAAAAAAAAAAATGAAGATAATATATTAACGATTTTTAACTGACACTGTTAACACCTGAAGGCCATATCATGTACGGTATTTTCTTATGTTATGCCACTTGTCTAAATTGCCTCTCTTCCAGGAAGAATATGGGTATTTTGCAACAAATAACATATAAAAATAACCCCAATAAATAACATAAAAATGACAAACTTAAGTGAGCACGACAATACCTGGAATGTTTGTGTAATATGCAAATTCCTGCATCCCACCCTTAGAGCTTCCCATGAACAGGTTTGTTGAAGGGTCTAAGAATAAGCATTGTAAATAACACCTGCAGTTTTTCTGTTGGAGATGGCCCCTGGGTTACATTTAGAGAAAAAGTACAAGAGTCCCTGAGCTGAATTTGGGATCAAAGAGAAGAAAGCCTCCAAAACGGGACCTGAAAGGATCAACACAGTGATTCTAATTGAGTTTAAAGTTATATGTTTTGAGAATCTTGGCGACTCGTAGAGAGAGAGAGAGACAGAGAGAGAGAGAGAGAGAAAGTTCCATGATTATCGTCATTGCAAAATCGGTACATACACGTATATTTATTCCCCAGGGGAAGAAATATTTTATAACATTTCAAAAGATATTAAAACATATTTCCTGTAAGGGAATTTTGCAAATGAGGAGCCTGGGTTAGTCTTGGGTTGTTTTCGAGGCCTGCAGGGAAAGGGCTGCTGACTGAACGGCGTTGTTACCAGGGCTCTGTTCTTGAGGGTGGGGCAGCGGGAGCAATGATCAAGCCTCCGCTGGACGAAGTTCTGCTCACCAATGCTCTTGTGCCACTTATGATGTGCCTAATACTCTAGTAAATGCGGATAATACAGAGTTGAAGGTAGGTCCTGTCCTGAGAAGCTGACAGCTCAGTGACAGGAGCTGACAGGAAAAGCCAAAGGTAAGGAGCTGAGCAGACAGCTGTGCTAACAAGTGGGCAGAGTTCAGTCTGGGAAGGGCACTGCGTGACAGAACTGCCTGACAGGTGAGTGGGAAACGCTGAGTCACTTGGGCAGAGGCAGGAAGCCACACCTTTCTGTTGGGTGAGATTTTTCATGTGGGTCTTGGCTCACAAAATCAGAGACTTTGCATGACAAGGGACACATCCGGCCAGAGAGCACTCCTTATGTGACAAGGCCCATCATCAGATCCAAAGATGGTGATTGGTTTTCCACATGAATTAGGTTCCAGATTAGGGTATAAGAAAAAATTGTATTTAAAATTACCCTTGCAAATTTCCTTATATTGCCCATAAAAGTTAAGTATACATACATAAGTATAACACAATAAGAACAAGGCAATAAGTCGTACATTGGACATGTATAAAATATAGTTTTATATTAGTTTAAGTTATATATTGAAATTATTTTCTTCTTACATCTAAGTATAAATGGTTGCTTCACATAAGTTAGATATGTACGATGAGATGACACCGAAACAGATGATGTACTTCTCGGGATTTTTCTCTTCTCTTTTTCTTTTTTTTCTTTCTTTTTTTGGCATCAAAAATAAAATCAGATTTCACAGGAGTGGTACTTCCATCCCTCTTCAGTAAAATCAAAACACTATGCATTGAAGTATAAACCAGTCAAGATGATTCCAGTGCTAAGCATGGAGTTACTGGGATCTACAAGATACTGTAACTAGAATTAAGGTAGAATTTAGAAAGCCAAATTGCTGAATCCTACATACTTCACACCATGACATTCCCCAAATATTGTCCCTCTGTGGGACTCTGAGAGAGCTGGCTGGCAAAAGGATTAACCATTTGTTTTCTGGTAAGGACTGTAGTGTTGGTCTTCTGCATTTCTAGTTCAGGTCAGTCTCTTAAGGAAACCAAGGGAAGAACGTGTGCACAGATGATGTGCAAATTGGAAAATCTTGGATCATCATCTGTGTTGCTCACAGAGTAAAAGGATATCCTACATTTATAGAAGAGTGACCACACAAAAATAGATAAACTTCAGGAAGAGCTTTGGATTCACCGTAGTATTTACGTAAATGTTATTCTGAGATCCTGAATCCCTCACCAAAAAGTAATAGCAAAAACAGCTTTGGTTTGGAAAAAAAAAATTCTGTAAGACTTGGGAGAGAGAGAAAACCTTGCAGCAAGGACAACTTTATTAATGGTAAGGACCTGAGAGGGGCCGCTGGCTCTGAAGTACTGGAGAGCAACTCTCCCACAGAATGAGTTTGTACAGGGGGGCTAGAGTGGCAGGAAATGAGGAAGCTGGAAACAAACTGTTCTGGGATCGGGTTATCTATCTTAGTTCATGGTCACTGGTCCATTTTGTGTTTACGTAAGATTCATTATTCTTTTGGAGCTGAGGGCCTCCTGGTCTAGAATGGTCTGTCCTGTAAATAGGGTTTAGGCCAGGACAGTTAATTAGGGATTTTGGCATTGTTACAAGGCTAAGAGAATGTGGGGAAGGGTCAGAACTCAGGGGAAGATGTTCTCTCGGATTTTTCCTTTCAAATTCAAAACAGATGCCACCATGGGCATTAGAAACCTTCCTAGTGACTTGTCTGGTGATGAGCAACATGGCATATCTGATATGGCCCATTGAATAAGTTAGCTATAAAATGTGCTAGGCATGTGATTCAGCTGGATTTCATTGCATGGCTAGGGTTTGGCCTCTAGTGAACACCCTCCCTGACATCTGAACCTCAGCAACCCTTTTACTGAAGTTCTTCCTCTTCAGTGTTGACAGTTCATAGTGACCTCACTTTGTTCAACAGTGAAGACAGGCTAGGTCCTTGAAACCTAATTATGTATGAATGGAATTCCAAGATAGTGTTGTCACAGACAGCCTAGAATTATGGAATGTAAGGCTCCAAGGCACTTGAAGCCTGATAAGTTCCTGCCTGAGTATGGGTTGCTGAATCATTATGGTGGCAGTCTAACATGGTTGAAGCCCCCAAAACAAGAAATCACTTCCCCCTTCTTCTTCCCTAAGCCCTGAACACAACTTCCTCTTACCCTTCCAGCGTGAGCTTGGGAAGCCCCAATCAGCTCTTAACGTCACTGAGCCCGCCCCTCAAGCTCTGCCTCTAGCCAGAGTCCTCATAAATCCTCAGCCTCCTTTGTCTACCCTAGAGGAGTCCTGTGCTGCCCCCAGTTCCCTGCTCTCCATGTCCAGAGTAAAGTCCTTCCTCTTTTTTTTGTTTCTTCATCTGCTTAATATACATTTGCACATGCAACATTATCTTATCCTGACAATAACAAGCAGTAATTTAGCTCATACAAGAGGTTTGCATTATAATTTAATTTGGGGAGATTGTCTCAGTTTGCTTTCAAGATTGCATGTTTTTACCATGCTTGAGATATGAAGAGATTGCTCCCTTTGAAGTCAGCCTGGGGAGCCCACCTAACAGTTTAAACTTCTAGAGTATCTGCTTTGTGGTTGCCTTCAGGTCTCAACTGGTAAGATTTCTCTGGGCTGGTTTTAAGGTAGGGTCTGTCTTGGTATGAGATCAGTCCATTCTAACAGACGTAGGTGCCGTTAGGGACAAATGTGCAGTGGTTCTAAAGCCATAAACATTTTTCTAACAAGTCATCATTTATTTCAAAGATGTAAGTAGAGTGTGGCTCCATGCTTCTTACAAAATAGTGAGCTCACAACTGTCTTGGAGTGATCTTTGGTAAGTCTGGAAACACCAAATTGGACTGGGTTCACCACAGAGCAAGCAGCACACCTGAGCTACCTGGATGTGTTTCAAAAGCCTCAGAGGTGGGACTGCCTGTCACCCACCTGCACTACATCTGAAGGGGAAACATGGAGATGGGTGGAACTCTATGGAGGGCTCTTCCTGGTCCTCATTGCAGTCCAGGAGGCCTAAGTCACCTTTGCAATAGGCAAAGAGAAAGATATACAGAAAGAGTAATCTGCATGGCACCACTGAAGTAGTGTGTAATGTTCTGGGGTCGGTGCTTCAGCTCTGATATGTAATCTTTTATGCCCTGTGAAGTCGTAGTCTCTTATCTCAAAGCTCGGTGCCAGCCAAGAGCGTGGATTGTGGCTCTCCATCCTGTCTTGGCTCACATATGTTTTATTTGGGAGCTACAGGGGGTGGGGAAACACTGCCCTGTCATCTTTGCTTCAAAGACTACACATCAGCACTTCTGCTGGACCAATTTGCATAGCTTAAAGCTAATTGAAGAGATAAGGAAAATTCCTAGCCAGCTCTGCACACATCAGTACATGAAAACAGGGCCAGGCTCATCCAAAATGGAGACAGTTGTTCAAGGAGAGTTGCTCAGGTGGCCCACAGAATGATGCTGCTTTCCCTGCCGTATTTACCGCGAGGTCTTTTATGTGTTGGTTCTTTGAAATCAGTGACATAGGAAAGATTTTATACTTTTGAAAGACCATGAAACTGAAGCTCCACAGGATTTGTAACTTGGCTGAGTTCATATACCTACTAGATGGCAGAGCCAGAACTCAGATCTAGGACTGTGACTCCGTAGTATCACACCAGTCTGTCAAACTGGGAATATTATGAAAAAATTTATAATCACTCTGATGGTTCTAATAAGAAAGGATAACATGCATTCCTTTATTAGCACATGTGGCTACATGTATCTTTATCGATCGCTATACCATGCTGTTATTGTTTTGAGTTAAAGTTTTTTTATTGGTATGGTAAAACATACACAACATAAAAATTGCCATTATGTCCATTTTTTAAAAATGGAAGCATTTACCTGAGCGTTTAAGTACATTTGCATTGTTGGCAACTATTATGGCCATCCATTCCTCAGAACTCCTTTCATCTTCCCCAAATAAAATTCTGTGCTTACTTAACGTCATTGCCGCCTCATCCCTCCCTGCCCCTTCCAAGTATGTCCGTAAAGCTTGGTGAATATGAAGTGTTAGGCATATTAAGGAGTTTCAGCTCTCACTTTTACTATCTATTCTTCCTCTGTCCAGAGCTTTCATAAATACAAAGGCTAGACCTAAGCCTCGCTGATGAACTGTGGAGCAAAGTCCATATGTTATTAATGGATGAACGGGGTTTCTAAGAAACTGTGTTGGAGGATGAGTCCTAGAACTGAAGCCTGTTGGAGTGTGCTGCTCCCTCGTGGAATCTAGACTCTGAGGACCTGCTTGCCTGTCTGCAGAGCAGCCACGTAGAACTACATGCCGGCCTCTCCTCCCAGTTGCCAAGGGGAGAAGAAGGAAAGGAAGACCACTTAGTCCTCTACCTAGAGGACACAGGACATGCAAGGGAGCTCCCAGGCTGCCTGGCCGCCAGCAGGCCCAACAGAGCTCCAGGCTGGCCACCTGTGGCCCAAGACACATTGTGCGGTAAGGCATGGCCCATAGAATGCCAGGTGCCTGTCCCTGGCACCAGAAAGACAGCAGGTGTCCCTATTCCAGATTCCCCTCTCGTGACAAGGAACAGCAAATCCTCTTTGGAAACATGAACAAGGAGGGTAAATATTCTTGAGCATGTCAGTTATGCCAAGGGCATGACTAAAAACCAGAAATAAACAAGAGGCTTTGAGCCAAGATAAGGTCACAGGGACAATCTCGGTATCCACACAAACCTCATGCCCATAGAATTTCAGGGCCGTGAGAGTGTCTACCAAGAAACAGGTGCTACCATGTTCTGGAGCACCGAATTCCTCTTAGTTTGTGTTTTGTGGAAGTCTACATTGGGCTTGTCATTAGCTTTTTGTTTTAGTGGCGCTGCTGGTTGGTATGGATACCAGGGGGCTCATGCGCGCTAGGCAAGTGCTGTACCACTTAGCTACCTCTCTAGCTCTTCAGACTTGGAGACAGGATCTTACAGAATGCTCAGAGTGGCCTCATACTCATGACCCTGTGCCTCAGCCTCCCAAGTAGCAGCAATTACAGGCTCTTATTCTCTTCAGTGCAACACAGCACAGCACAGTATTGTCCTCTTTTGAACAAAAGGTTCCAAATCCCTTATTACTCTTTTGTTTGCATTAATTTTGCACAGTCTTCAGGTGACTGTCAATGTAGCAAATACTGATGTTGTAATTACTATCAAACGATAGTAGCTAAGGGGATTTTCTACTTTTGGAGTTTTATCTGTGTCGTGGTGTAATGTTCTATGGTATGTACACAGTTAGATTGTTCCTATGACCAGTTCGATAGTTGAGTCTATTTTTCCAGCATATGAAGTGTTTCTGAACTCTATTAATTACAATTAGTAACACTGAAATGATATTTACCATGTACTAGACACTATACTATGTACTTAACTGCTTTTCTTTAGTTATTTAAGTTTATTGGTACATTTTAGATATAATGATCAATTGCATTCATCATAGAGAATTTGTACCTATATATGATAAATCTTGATTTTTTCCCCATTCTCCTCCCCTCCCTTCCCCTCAAACCCTCTTTCCCTCCTTATTTACAGAAGCTTTGTTTACATTTTCTCCTTCTTTTTCATTTTTCTTTTCTCTTCCTTCCTTCCCCCCTCTCTAGTTCCTCTTCCCATTTGAACATTCTAAATATATGAAAAAATGTTGCACATCACTGGTCATTCAGGAGATGAAAATTGAAACAACACTGAGATTCCATTCCACTTCTCAAAGAACAGCTGTCATCAAGAAGTCAACCAATGACACATGTTGGGGATGCTGTGGCAAATAAGGAACTCTTCTGCACTGTTGGTGAGTGTGTAGACTGGTGCAACCACTGTGGAAATCACTGTGGAGATCCCTCAAAAAAAAAACAAACTAGAGGTTCATTCAACCCAGCTATTCCCTTTCTTGATATCTTCATGAAAGAATTAAAAACATCATACCACAATGATATATGTACACTTATGTTTATAGAGGCACAATTTCTAATAGCTAAACCTTGGAAACAGCCCAATGCTGATCAACTGATAAACGGATAAAGAAGATGTGGGTTTTTTTTTTAATACAATGGAGTACTACTTAACCATAAAGAAGGATAACCTTGAAACACTTCTAGGTAAATGGATGCACCTTGAGCCCATACTATTAACTGCTTTAAACCTTCCCACAATTATTTAAGGTACTTACCATTATTAGCATCACTTAATAGATGAGGAAACAGAGGCTGGTGAAAACCTTGAAAGGTATTTTGCTTTTATACCAAGAAATAGGGATATACACCACAACACATACATAGGGTTTTTTCTCACTAGCCAAAAGAAGTTATTAATACTTTTTAAAAGTACAATTGTACCGAACACCAAAACTGAGCGTGAGGCATAGAAGTTTCCCACGTGTCCCCCTTGCATTTGCCTCCCCCTTATCAACATTCCCCATCAGAAAGGTCATTTGCTAAAATGATGAAGCTACACTGACACGTCATTATCCTCCAATGCCCACAGTTTGCACTGGGTTCACTTTTGGGGCTGTGCACTGTGAGAGTTAGGGAGAATCTGTGATAACATACGTCTATGGCCACAGTATCGCATGCAGTAGGCTCATTGCCCCAATAATCTTGTGCCCCACCTGCTCATCATTCCCTTTTCCCACCCAGTGTAACCCCTGATTTTTTTTTTTGTTAACTCCATGCATTTTCCTTTTTTTCAGAATGTTGTGGACTTCAAAGCATATGGTAGGCAGGCTTCTCCGACTGGCTTCTGTCCATTCATAATGTACATTGAAGGCTTCTCCACATCTTCTCATGGTTCAATAGCTCCTTTTTTACAACTAAATAATAATATAATAATCCATTGTCTGGATATACTGCAGTTCATTTGTCCATCTAACTGCTGTAGGATGTCTTGGTTTCCTCTAAGTTTTGGCAACTATAGATAAAGTGGCCATAAATATCTGTGTGCAGGTTCTTTTATGAAACTTATTTTAACTCCTTTGAATAAATAACCAAAGATCACCACTGCTGGGTTGAAAATGGTAGTTTTATAAGAAACTGGCAAATATCTTCCCAAGTGGCTGTACCATTTTGCATTCCCACCAGGAGTGAATGAGAATTCCTGTTGGCAGCTTAAACAGATCAGTGAAATCCTTGCTGCGTCTCCTCATGGAATGGGGGCAGCCAAAGTGATTGACCTCTGACTACCGAAGAGAAGTGTGTGGCTGGCATAGAGGAGATCCCTTAGGACTTCTGTCAGTATTTTGACCCCTTTCATAAAGGTCAGTGCAAAACTACAACAGCCCAATCCAGCCAGAACTGCTAATGAGGCAGCCCCTTCGGGAAAGAAGATTTAGGTCATCACACCAAGAAAGAACCATGACTAGTTGAGGTGCTTGTTGAAGGCAAATGGAACACAGAATGTGTATTAGAAGAAGGTAATAATAAATACTACCTGACTGTGACTATAGGACCGGTTATAGAAAAGAGGACAAGGGGCTGGGGGTATAGCTCAGTGGAATAAGCGCCTGCCTGGCAGGAACAAGATCCTGAGTTCAATCCCTGGTACCACAAGAAGAGGACTAGAATTGTTGGGATTATTTCTCCTTTGTGTTGCTATGACTGTGTGTGGATTCAGTCTTGGCTTTTTTCCTTTTTTTTCCTTATTTCCTTGCCACGTAATGTGAGATATGTTGGTTTTATGTCATAGCACTGTGTAGTACTTTGGTTCATGAATGCTTCTGTTTGCAAACAAGTCAGTTCACAAACAAAAGCATTCTAACAAAGGATGAGGTCTTCAGCGATAGTAGTGGATTCATCTATTTCTCTCTACAGTTCTATCAGATTTTGCCTAGTACATTTTAATGTTCTCTTATTAATTGTAAACACATTGAGGATTGTGATGTCTTCTTAGAGAATTGACACTCTTATCATTCTGTAATTCCTCTATTTATCCTTGATAACTTTTCTTGCTCTGAACTCTATGCTATCTGAAATTAATGTAGTTACTCTTGGTTTTTAGGATTAGTGTTAGCATGGTATACCTTTCTCCCTCCATTTACTTTTAATCTGTATATGTCTAAAGTGAGTTCCTTATACACAACATATATGAGTATGTGGATCTTGTATTTTGATCCATTGGTCTCTAGTTGCATCTGATTACCTATAAAAGGTTCAAGTTTATCTTTCTTTACAGCTGAGTAATACTCCATTGTATAAAAATAGTACATCCTTTTATCCATTCCTCAGTTGATGGGCATTTGGATTGTTTCCAAGATTTAGCTATGACAAATTGTGCTGCTGTATATCACTGTGGTACGTTTTCTGTTCTTATGGGAAAATACCCAAAAGAGGAATAGCTGGGTTAAGTGAGACCTTTAATCCTAGTTTTTGAGGAATCTCCACACTGATTTCCACAGTGATTCCAGTCTATAATCCCACCAGTGATGGAGAAGGGATCCTTTTTCCCCAAAGCCCCTCCAACATTTGTTACTGATTTTTTTTTTTTTTTTTTTTGCGGTACTGGGGATCGAACTCAGGACGCTGCGCTTGCTAGGCAGGCGCTTATTCCACTATATCCCCAGCCCCATTTGTTATTGATTGATTTCTTGATGACAGCCATTCTTTCTGAGGTGAGATGGAATCTCAATATTGTTTTAATTTGCATTTCTCAGGTGAACAATGATGTTGAACATTTTTTCATATATTTATTTGCCATTTTTATTTTTTCATCTGAGAAGTATGTACTCCTCTTAGATGCCCATGTTTGGATTGGGTCTTTGAATTTGGGGGGTCTGATTTTTAAAAATTCTTTATATGTTCTAGATAGAAGTCCTTTATCTGAGGGACAGTTAGCTAAAATTTTTTCCAATTTGTGGGTTTCCTATTTACCTTGTTGGTGATTTCTTGTGTTGTGCAAAAACTTTTAAATAAGGTGAGATCTCAGTTGTTGATTCTTTGAAATATTTCCCATGCAGTTTGGTGTTTGTTCAAGAACTCTGCCTACCCCTATGTCTTCAAGATTTCCACCTACTTTCTCTTCCAGTAGATTTAATTTTTGTGTTTTACTAATTAGATCTTTGATCCATTTTGACTTTAGTGCATAGTGATAGACATGGGTCTAGTTCTAGTCTTTGGCATGTGGAAAGCCAGTTTTTCCAGCACCGTTTAGTAAAGAGTCTATCTTTCTTCTAGTGAACATGTTTGGCCCCTTTGTCAAAGATAAGGTGGCTGAGTGTGTTTGTAGTTGTGTCTGTATCTTCTAACCTGTTTAATTGATCCATAGGTGTGTTTATTTGCCAGTACCATGCTAATTTTATCACAGTAGCTTTGTAGTATAATTTCAAGTCAGGGATTGCGATGCCTTGCCTTTGTTGCCTAGGATTGCTTTTGCTATTCTGAGCCTCTTGTTCTTTCACATAAATTTTAGGAATTTTTTTTCTAATGGTATTTTGATTGGGGTTGCATTGAATCTGTATAAGAATTTTGGGAGTATGACCATTTTTATTCATTTAGTTTTATGTTCCATTATTTTTCTGCCTTTTGTAATTTTAACTGAGCATTTTATATTGTTCCATTTCATCTCCTTATTAGCACATATTATTCTTTTTATTTTTATATATAATATATATAAACAAATAATAATGTAAATAAATAAAACACATTGCTAATATTATTACTTTGAGCAAGTTTGGTTAGATCAGCTAAGAACAAAAAGTGAATATTTTTATTTTGACAGATTTTTTTCTTCTATATTCTTCCTTTCTTTATGCAGGTCTAAGTTTCTGCCATTACTTTCTCTCTGAAGAGCCTCTTTTAACATTCTTGTAATGTAGGTACACTGGTGTTCACTTGAGAAATTCTTTTTTTCTCCTTTACTTTTGAAGAACAAGTTCACAGGGCACAGAACTTTAGCACCGAGTGTTTTTTTCCTCCTGTCAATACTTTATAAATATTTCATTCCATTCTTCTATTTGCATGAAAGTCAGATGTAATTCTTATTTTTGTTTCTCTATAGATACGGTGTTTTCCCCCTATGGCTCCTTTCAGGAGTTTTCCTTTATCTCTGATTTTCTGATTTTTTTTTTTTTTGGGACAGAGTCTCAGTATGTAGTGTAGGCTGGCCTTGAATTCAGTATGTAGCCAAGGCTGGTCCTGAAGCTACGCAACCATCCTGCCTCAGCTTCTGCAGTTCTGGGATTATAGGCAGGTGCTGCCAGGCCCAGTTCTGATTTTCTAAATTTTGCATATGTTATGCTTAGTTATGATTTCTGCTTGTTTTCTTGTTTACTCATTTTCATGTTCATACATTGTGCTCTCTGAGCTTCCTTAATCTGTGGTTTGGTGTCTGACATCAATTTGGGGAAATTCTCAGTCACAGTTATTCATATCTCTTCAGAAATGAGAATATCCATAAGCTCAGAGTTTCTTTTTTAGTTGTGTATAGTATCTTAGTCACTTGTCTCATTACTGGGACAAAAAACCAACACCTGCAACTAAAGGCAGAGTGACTCACAGTATTTTGGCTCACATTTCAGTCCATAGTAGGCTGACTCCAAGGCAGGAATGACACGGCAGAGGGTTGCTGCTAATGACATGCAAACAGGAAGCAAACATCAAGGAAGGAACAGCTGAGAAGGGAGATATGTCCTTCTGGGTCACACCAGCAGTGACCTACCTCTTCTGACCAAATTCCACCTCCTAACAGCACGTCAACTATACTCCCCTATAAAATTCAATCACTCTTCCAAAGCCCAACCTGGGAAGGCAAGAGATTGAAGAGGAGGAGATTTTAGATGTAAACCATAACATTCCATCCTGGTCCCCAAAAGACTCATGTGCATCTCTTTATGCAAAATGCATCTAATCCATCTCTAAAGGTTGCCAAAGTCTTAACAGTTCCAGCATTGCTGAAAAGTCCAAATTGAAAGTCTCCTCTGAGACTTAAGGCAAACTCTTAACTCTGTAAATATCAAGAAGTTAAATTCTGCCAACACACAACAATCCCATTTCAAATGGCAGAAATAGGGAAATAGAAATCAGTAGAATCAAAACAAGACCAAAATTCAGCAGGGCAAACTTTTACTCCTCTATCTCCATGTCCAGCACCCAAAGAAAGCTGTGGTAAGATATGAACAGTGAAAGACTTGGGCATCCCCTCCCTTATAGCCTTCTGGTGGTTGTAGCTCTTACAGCCTCCCCCTGGTGCTGGATTCGCTCATTTCTTGTGGCTTCCCTAAGATGTTCCACATTCCTAACTGCTCCAAGGTCCTGGGGTCTCTGCTGCACTTTCATTGTCACATTTTCATGTATTCCCCTCTTAGAGACACGCTGCCTGGCCTCCCTGGCCTTCTTTGGAAATTTGGGTGGAAGCATCACTGACACCACAACTCTTGCCTTTTGTATGCCTGAAAAACCAGCACCCCATAGGTAACAGCAAGGTCTGCTGTCAGCTTAAGCAATAGGCAGATCCCTTTGAATTGCAGCTGCAGAGGCCTCTGAGTACCGGGATGGATTGCTGAACACTGTGAACTAAATCTCAGGGAACAAATTCTCCAGGTGATCATTCTGGAGCACTGTGCTCTGGGGGTCTCCTCTTAAGCAATGTCTTCTACTTTTGAAATTTTGAGGTTTCAAAGGTTGGGGCCCTGCTGGTTCATCACATGCCCTCAAGGCATCTTTTATATTGTTCCAATGCAAAGTATTTTGTTTGTTTTTAATAGTAATCTTTTCAGCACCTAACCTTTCCTCTGCTGCCACTTTACAGACTTAACTTCACAGGAGTTTCCTTTCTGTTCACGTGAAACTCAAAACTTTAAAAATCACTCAACTGTTTGTTCTTGATTTACAGTGCAGAGTTAGCTAAAAAAAAAAAAAAAAGTCCAACAATATCCCTGCCACAACCTGAATATTAGGCTGTCTTGAACTGTCCTCTGCCAGACTAACTGGTCCACTCTCCTTAATTTCAGTCTCTTGAGACATCTCAGGATATGAGCAAAATGTAGACTTGCCAGAGCATAACACACAAGGCCTAGAGTTCAATGTCAATGGACTCCTTTTTCCAAACTGAAACCTCCTGAGCCTGGTCTTTACCATCTTCTTTTTTTATCATAATTCTGGTCTTCTGAGATTGATCAGAATTTTCATCAAGCCTGACTTACAGAAATCTAGGGCTGCTTCTTCAGCTGGGTTCCACACTCTTCCCACAAACCAGTTCCAAAGGCTTCTGAGTAACCTGGTCAGGTAAAGTCAGAGCAACTACCCCACTCCTAGTACCAAACTCTTAGTCACCTTTCTCATCCAGAGCAGGATGGCATGGCAGAGGAACATGGCAGAGGAGAGACCCTCATCGCATGGTGAACAGGAAGCAGAGCCAAAGGAGAAACTGAAAAGGAGATACACCCTACTTGGTTATGTCCACAGTGACTCACTTCTTCTGATCAAAATGTATCACATAACAGCAAGTCAGTTATACTGCTCCAATAATCCAATCACCATTTTAAAGCCCTGCCTATGGGAACATGAGGTTTAAGAGGGACAGCTAGATCTAAAACAACATGTAGTTTATAAACAGTCCATCTGAGGCATTTTTCACTTCTGTTACAATGCTTTTAATCTTTAGTATTTACTTACGTTCTTTCTTAGGATTCTCATCTCCTTGCTTATCTTGCTCCTCTGTTCTTGCATACTACTTTATCCATCACCTCCCTCAGCATTATTAGTAATATTGTTTTAAATTCCTGTCTGATAATTCCATCATCCCTGCCATACTTAAATCCAGTTATCATGCTTCCTTTGTCTCTTCAAATTGTTTGTTGTTATTGTATTTTAATATGTCTTCTGAGCTTTTCCTAGTAGTTACACGTGATATACTAGGTAAAAGGAACTCCTATCAATAGGCCTTTAGTAATATAGTGGTATTGTGTGGGGATGGGGAAATATTCTATAGTAATATGGTTTGAACTATGGTCAGTCTTTTTGTTAGCCTGTGCCTTGGGACTGTCAATTTCACACATGCTTTTTAGTCCTCCTCAACAGGACAGCTAGAGTGTTTTAGAGTAGGGCATTTCCCTTTCCTGACTTAGCTGGAGTCTAATAAAACCAAATTGATTAGGGTAAATAATTTTTCTAAGCATAAGTCCTAGGTCCAGAGAAATTTTAAAACTTACACCCCACCTCAGAAGACAGGAGGTTCTTCTTTGATATATATAAGCTAAGCTTCAGGAAACCAACATGATCCCTTCAAGATTTTCTCTGTCCAACTTGTTCGCTCTGAGCCTCTGGAAAGTCACCAGTTACTGTTTGGGTTTCCTTAGTAAGCCTGCTTCATGCTGTGCTTTCAGCTTGGGGGTTTCTGTTCAGTTGATCCCTTTGGGAGAAGGGGCAATTTTTTGCCCTTTGATATCACATCTCTCATGGATCTAAAAGAGTTGATTTTTTAGTTTGCTCAGTGTCTTAGTTACTTTTCTCTCATTGCTGAGACAAAATATCCAATACCCATAAATGAAGGGAGGAAAAGTTTATTTAGCTCACAGTTTGTAGAGGTCTTAGTCCATAGAAGGTTGGCTCCAAGGCAGGGTGGCATGGCTGAAGGACATCACAAAGGAGAAGCAGTTTTGGGGGTAGCAAAAGTAACTAAGTGACAAGCAACAGGCCTCTGTCTGTCCCTTACATCTTATCCAGGCTATGCTCTCTTAGGGCAGGTAGCACTCACACTGTGAATCCTGGTAGCCTTAATCCCAGCACCAGTGATGCAATTCCAGCATCACATTCTGATCCCAGCAGCACACACCCTAGATCCAGACGGCTCTGAAACAAGCCTCACCTATGACTGCATGAGGCTTAGGGCAGGGCACATCTAAATATAACACCCAGCTTTTTACTTGTGAGGACACAGTGGCAATTTGAAACTTTTGGTTTGGTTTTTGTTAGCTGGAGTGAGTAGAGACAGGACATAAGTAGAAATTAGAAATGCAAGTTTTGAAAAATGCATGTTTTTTTTTGAAATGTGAGAAGCCTAAATTTGAACAGAACTTATTGCCTTGATTGGCCTATTAAATAAATCCTATCTCATTTTTCTGAGATTGGTTTGATTTCAACTTGATCCTGAGGGTATGAATCTGACTAGGGTACATTCAGAGTGAGGTCCCTGTTGTGAATAGCCCTGAATGATCCAATTACATGTCTAATAAAAGTTGGCCGGAAGGACTTGGGCTGTCTGTCTTTTATCATATTCTTTGATGCTCCCCCACCCCACGGACTAGTTAATCTATGGATAGCTCCCTTTCATGGCTCAGTCCTTGTTGTCCAGTTTGGCCTGATTCTTGTTCAGGACAGCTGCACAGTTACTCCCCCAGAACTTCACCTCACCGCACTCCTGGGTCTGACTCTGTCTTTCTCGGGTCCCACAGACAGACTCTCCTGCTTCACTCTTGTTTGCTCCGGCCCCTCTTCACACTACCCCTTAGACAAACACTTGACTGAATGGCTTCCTGAGTGCTCACAGGTCCAAAAATATTTTCATCTGATATACTGTGTAATTGATAGACTAGCAGGCTACGGGACTCTCGGATGGTCATCACAGTCACCTTGGGGGTTTCTGTTCAGCTGATCCACCTTGGGGGAAGAGATCTGCCACCACCGCCTCTGTGCACCTTAGTGGGCGTCTCTCCTTTCCGAATTCAGTACAACTGTGAATTTCTCCAGTGGGGCATTGGGGGGGTCGGAAGAGGAGACGCCCAGGCCTTGCCATCCTCCATGCTAGAGAGCTCAGGGCCTGTGTGAGCTTCTTGCACATAAGAGCCGGGGCTCCGAGGTTACAGGCAAGAGAATGACCTGTGAATCCTCATGTGCAGGAAAGACGAAAAAGGAGAGTATCCCAGCCGCCTAAGACAGCCGGATTTAGCAAAGCAGAATATCAAACATCCGGTTAAATTTAAATTTCACATCAGCAGTGAATAATTCTATTTATATAAGTCTTCCCTGTGTAATACATGTTATCAGCCAACCCCACAGCTGGTCCCGCTGGCCCTCCAGGCGTGGCTGGGCAGTTAATACGTGAGCTGAAACTTTTGTATTTTTGAGGCTGGGGAAAATTAACCTTTGTAGCTAAGGAAACTGGGGAGCGGAGAAGCTAGGATAAGAATTTTCTAGCTGTTACACTGTGTGTCCACAGGGTTGGAGACTGCTGAGCCTCCCTTTCCATGGGGTGGCTGCTTGTTAGAACGTGCCCCGGGGGAACAGGACCTCAGATAGGCAAAGTAACAACAAAGGCAGAAGGGGGAGCCTGACCACAGTGCCCAGAGCAGGCAGCTGCTCTCCAATTGAGCTGCTCAAAGTGTATGGCAAGGTAAACATAATAATAACAGAAATAATAATACATTGCAATTAGCCGTCATGGTGCATGCCTGTAATCACAGCACTCGGTAGGCTGAGGCAGAAGGATTGCTGAAAGTTTGAGACCAACTTGGGCTGTATACAGCGAATTCAAATCCAGCCTGAATTACATAGTGAGACCTCATCTGAAAAAACACCCTAAATAATAATAATGATAATAATAATAATAATAATAATAATAAATAAAATTAGTGCAACCAAGGGGCTCCAATCCAAGTACAGCATCAACTTACTGTAAATTAAACTCAAGAACACGATGTAATTTTTTTTTTTTTTGAACTAGTGTCTCACTAAACTGCTAAGTTGTCCAGGCTGGGCTCTAATTCATGATCCTCCCACCTACGCCTCCTAGAGCTCTGGGATTACAGACACGCACCACCACTCTCGGCTAAAAGCATGACTTTTAAGTTATTTTTTAAGTATTGAAAAAGAGATTGGAAAATAGTGAGAATTGGAAAGTGGTCTGGACGAAGTGAAAGAAATCTCTCAAAATAGTAAAAATTCAAAGACAAACAGTAAGAGTAAATAGAAAATGACCAGAAGTTGTAATGTGCAAATAAATAAGAATTTAATTTTAAAACATAGAACAGAAGGAGCGAGGCAGTATTTAACCAAACAGAAGAAAAAAAATTCTTACAGAGCCGAAGAAAGACTTTTATCTTTAAATGAAAGGACTCTTTGAGTTCCAAGGACATTGGGACATAAAAGGAACCCACCAGAGATTCCAGTACAATGTTCTAATTCCGCAAGTAGCTACAAGGTTCTACAGTCTCCTAGACAGGAAGAGCCAGTTATTTACACAGAAAGGGAATCGGACTGACTTCAGATTGCTGCCTGCGGCTCTGAAGTCAGGAAACAGAAGAATAGGATCTACTGACAACTGTCAGTGTGGTTTAAAAATCAAACCCAACACATCCTACTTAAGAAACTTACTTTAAACAAAGTAAGAAAGAAGGGCTGAAATTTAGAGGATATTTAGAGAGACACCACCAAGTAAATATAAACCAAAAGAAGGTAAGCCTGCCAATATTATGTCAGACCACATAGAGTGAATGCTGTGTAATGATAAAAGGCAAACGTATAGGTGTAGGTATAAACCATGTTCAGTATTCAGTAAGTTAGCTAAACCCATAAAACCTAGTAGGAGAATGTAGTAAAAATACAGTCATAGTAGGATAATTTAATACACATTTTTCAGACTTAGACAAATCCAACAGACAAAATAAACTTGTAGGACTAGATGAATAAAATAATCAAAAATTTTGAATTACAAGATGCATGGAATGTTATATCTCATAATTATATTTCTTTTGTATTTTAATGGAACACTTACAAACGTTAATCCTGTCTTGGGTTCCAAAGCAGGCATAAGCCAATTTACAAAGTATAAATTCTATAGGCCATGTTCTTGATTATAATCCAAAAAAAGAAAAAAAATAGAGTAAATAATAAAAAGGGAACATCTCATCTTTTAATTACTTGGAAATTAAAATAATACTCTAGTTGCATTATTTTTAAATATTACGTTAAATATTGTAATTACATTAAAATGTAAATAAATCTGAAATTTCCCTCCACACACAAAGCAATAATAGAGGAAACTTGATACCAACTCATATATCATACTGTTCAGGTTACTCCTGTTGCAAATAGCCTTAAGTGCTTCATTTATTTATTTTATTTTTATATTTTGGAAAGCTGGGGATTGAACCTGAGCCTCACACATGCTGGCAAGTGCCCTGCCTCTGAAGTAATCCCCAGCCTTCGAATGATTTATTATCAAAGAAAAAAGAGAAAAATAAAAATAAAGTTTGAGTTAAGAAAGTACAACACACAATCAACAACATTTGGAGGAGAGAATAAAGATAGAAATTTAAAGGGAAGTAAAAACAGAACAGATAAATATATCTAAAATTGTTTTGTTGGTTTGTTTGGCTTTGGTTTCCTGAAACAGGGTTTCACTCTGTAATCCACTGAGCGAACTCTGTGGCCCAGGCTCGCCTTGCATTCGAGGCAAGCCTCCTGCCTCAGCTTCCTCGCACTGGGACTACAAGCATGCGCCATCACACCTGGCTACCAAAACTGGCTCTTTTGAAAGACTCCACCGCACAGCAAGGTCCTAGGGAAGTCAAAGGCTCAACTGTTGCACACAAAGAAAGAGACAGAGTTTGAAAATGTGACTTGAGAGAAGGTGTACGACAAGCAAGAAGAAAGCACAAAGAGGAGGCTGGGGCCATCCTCTTCCCTCTCTCTTTTCAGTACCAGATATTGAACCCACGGCTTCTACACTGAGCTACATCTCCAGTCCCCTACTTTTTATTTTACTTTTTGTTTTTGGCAACAACAAGGTCTCTCAAATCAGTCTGGGCTCGAACTTGTGATCCTCCTGCTTCAGCCTCCCAGAGTGCTAGGGTGATAGGTGTGCGCCACCAAGTCTGGTTTAGAGTATGCCATTCTGTGTTCGTGGCTCCCACCCCCTGGCTCTAAGCGATTCCTAGGGGGTGACTAGGTAAAGTGGGCAGTCATGCCCCTCCTCATTGCTTATCTAGAAAGTAGTGAGTCAGGCGAAAAGCTTTGAACCAGCTGAATATTGAAGTTTAATTTAGATTGGCCTTAACTACATAATATCTAAAATTGAGCCTTTTCTTAGACTCAAAAGTGGCTGAAAAGCCATGGGTCCTGCCAGAAACATCACCAAGAGCAAGGAAATGTTTCTGACGGAAAATCTTTGAGGCAGGTGTAGGAGAAAACAAAGCCCTTTTCTAACTGATCCCTACTGAGCCTGTCCAGTTCAATAAGTCCGTTGTTACACTGGTGCTCCTTGGTGCTCTGCATTTTCTTCCACCAGACTGGGAGAAACTAGGCACCAGCATAACTAGTGATAGTAATACATGTGAAATTAAATGAATGAAATTAAAGAGCTGAGTGTACACTGATACACAGAAATGCAGTTTGATAGGAGACTATTTACTTAGTCTCAAAGCACTTCCCATGAAAGAAAAATGATACACAGAAAATAGCTTTGCAGAGAAGAAGACCGGACGCTGCCATTCTAAGGTATCAAATTGGGTGACCTCAAATCCAAGTCCTGTGCCAACTGATTGGATGCCGTGAGAGGAACACAACATTACTTCTGTGTATTTTCCCCCAGTGCTGTGTAACCTGCATCCAACAATGAAAATTATTTTGAAACCTAAGTTCTCCATACTATCTGGCCTAGAAACCTCAAAGAAATTCAAGAACAAGGAATGACATCCAAGTTGAAGATGAAAGGCACCTAAACACAGTGCAGGACTTTGGACAGAATGGTTTCTGCTCTGAAGAATATGAATGGGGATCATTGCTATTATTGGCAAAATTTACTGGTGAAAACATATATCCCAGTTTTGATGGAGATATTGTGCTTATGTAGGAAATGTGAGTTTATGAGTAATCATGTTGGCAAATTACTGTCAAATAGGTCAGGAAGATGAAAGTTCTTTTGTAACACTGTTTCAAAAATTTTAAAAATCAAAAAGTTATAGAGGAAGTGAAAAGACTAGTTATTTCTTGGGAAAATATTAGGAGTTCCAGAATCAGATAAAGGGTCACCATTTTTAACGTATGAGGAGATTTTTTTAAAGGTACAGTCTAGCATTCAAATAAGAGAAAAATCTCACTGACTAAAAGAGATTACTTTGGTATGACTCAGGAAAATGCAATTTAAAGTATTGGTCAGATATTTTAAGGCACCTACCAAAATGATAATAACTTTTAAAAGGTGACAGCTTAGCCAGGGTGATTTGAGGATGTGGAGTGAGCATTTTCATACTTTGATGATAGATATCTAAGTTGCTTAGCTTTTGTGGTATAACATTTGGAATAATCCATGAAAAGTGGGCATTTCCTTCAATCCAGGTATTTTATTCTGGGGATCTTTTCTCTGCATAAAGATATAGAAATAAGAATGTTTCTTGTGTCTTTGTTTTTGGTACCAAAACCCAAAAACTTGAATGACTACTAATAGGAAAATGACTGGAATATAATCATTCCATAGAAAACTATGTGACCATTATGGTACATGGGCTCTGTCAGTTGACGAAAAGAATTCCAACAATATATATGTACATATGCAATTCACAGGGGAACTTTAAAAATCTAATTTTTAAACAAAGTTAACTCCCCAATATATGTACACAGATTTTATATATGGTTACATGAACACAGAGAAAGTTATGGAAGCCACTCTCACGGCTGTTACATTGGCTAGGAGGGAAGTGGGTAGACAAGATGAAAACCTTTGATAGTACTGCTTCGTCTTGACCAGTTTCTATCACTCTACATGTAATACTTATAGTCTGGTTTAGCTGATTACACAGATGCCTCCAATTTGGGTAAATGGAATGAGAAAGCCTGCTAGCGTGATAAGTTTTCAATTATAGTCTACTGCCAAATCCCACATGATAAACCTGGGACCTGAGAAAATCAGCAGCTAGAAGCAGAAGTAACTAACATGCTCAGGAGAAAACCTCTCTCTATATATGTTTTATGTATGTGTGTGTGTGTGTGTGTGTATATATATAATATGTAATAAGTAACATATAATATACGACATAATATATATCATATAGTATGCAATATATGATGTATAATATATATACCAGATATATACATATCTGCCCAAGAAAATTTAAAGATAAAAGTGCAAGGGTGAAGATTAAGTGAGAAGGTTCCAAATATAGAAGAATACTGCTGGCCAAGAATGTGTATGACTTTGGAACAGCCAGGTGCAGTGCCATAGCTCTGTAATCTCAGCTACACAGGAAGCTGAGGCAGGAGGACCACAGGTTGAAGGCCTATCTGGACAACTTTGTGAGACCCTGTCTCAAAATAAAAAAGCACTGGGGATGTAGCTCAGTGGTAAGGAGCTTCTGGTTTGCATCCTCAGTACTGCTCCAAAGGAGGATTGCAAATTTAAGCCCAGCCTGGGCAACTTCGTGAGACTCTGTCTTAAAATAGAAAATTTAAAAAGGGCTAGGCTGGGATGTAGGTTAGTGCAATGGCCCTGATTTCACCCCACAATGCTGCCAAAACAACACTAAAAGCCTCAGGATCAAATTCTTACGGTGGGGATGAAATACACGGAAGATGGGTGTGGAGTGAGGCATACCCTAGACAGGGGGAGGTGCTGATGTGTACGTAGTGTGCTTGTGTGGGCCTACTGGACTCTTCCTCCTCTATGACCAACTCTCAGCATAAAAAGATCCGGGCCGCTTCTGGTGCCTCTACAAAGAGAAAAAAGAGAAAACCATCAAAGATAGTGAGATCTAAAAATATAGACTTCTGTTATTAGTAAGAAAAAATGATACTAATTCAGTATACAATGATCATGCCAATACCAACACTAACATTAATAATGCTAACAGTAATATTACTAAGACCAGGTACGCTTCACTGACTTCCAAGTACCATGATAATATGCTAAGGACTTGCAAGCCTTAGCCTATGCAGTGTAGGTACCATTATCTCAGTTTTACATGTATGAAACGAAGGCTCACAGAGCTTAAATAACCTTTTATCTTTCCTTTTTAAATTGGTACTGGGGATTGAACCCAGAGCATTCATGTTGGACCACATTCTCAACCCTTTTTTATTTTTTGTTTTGAGAGGGAGTCTTGCCCAAGTTTCTAAGTTGCCCAGGCCTGAACTTGTGATCCTCTTGTCTCAGCCTCTCAGAGTGCTGGGATTACAGATGTGTGCCACTATGCTTGGATGAAATAATGTTCTTAAATTCACTTAAGTAAAAAATCTAGGACTCAAACCAAAGTCGGTCTGACTCCAAAGTTTGCACCACTTTATTTGTACAATAACTGTAACATTGGCCCAGGATTGTCTATAAATGTTAATTTTCTTTACTGTCCTCTATTTTGAAAGTCAGGGATATAACTGTATTTCAAGTGTTTTTATCTAAAAGTTGGTTTTCCAGAATGACTCATTTCTTAAAGATTCTGGATAACTGAAGCTTTAACTATGTTTTGTAGCTTCTTAGTAGATTTCAGTAATTGGATCTTTACAAATTGAATTAAATGGCAAATAAATTTTTATGAAATGCGATAAAATATATGGGTTGTAATTTCTGAATACTACTTGAATTCTATCTATTGCATTTCCTTGAGAACTTCAATTTTAAATAGGCTCTTTAGTGTTTTTTGGCAGGGATTTTTTCTAAATAATATTTCAATATGGGCTTTTTCTTGGCAGCTCATTATTTCCTGGAAGTTCCTGCTGAGTATACACTTACTATGTAAACATAGAACTTGATTCCCTAGTGAAAGCAGGAACCGTTTGCAAATGCCTATAGGCTTATAAGCAATTTGGAGCCTGTGAGAAAGGCCTTCCTCTGTGTGTCCTTATCCTCTGCTGCTTTGTTCTTTGGACCACAGAACCTGGAGTAAAACTACTTGCCGTTTCTTGCTTGCTGTATGCCACTCCCCTAGGCCATGTGGCTAAACATTCTCTTATTTTCCCAGAGTGAAGAATCGGATTCAAAAACTCTAGCCACCTCACCTGATCACATTTCTTCCAAAATGCCAACTTAGCCCTAGCTGCTTTGAACACCCTACCTTCCCTTAACCCAGCCGTCCCAGTCACACAACTGCATGTAACCATGTATACCGTTCCTTTTCATTTATCAAAAGGAAGAATCCTTGGGGAATAAAGATTTGACAGCTCCTGTTACAAGATAATTGTAGTACTTGAAAAAAAGAGAGAAAGAGAGATGAGACAGATGGTGTACACTGGAGACATGCGGAAGTTCGTTTGAAAAAACAGCTTCAGAAATTCAATTGAGACTGAAAAGAAATTATGCAAATCATCATTTTTGCATAAAAGCATCATAGAAAACAAGAAAATCATCTTAATCTTTCGTCTTCCATAATCTTGTCAAAGAGAAAGAATGTCAGTTGGACAGATATTATCTTGGGTTCTTATTTTTTAAAGGAACTATAGCTACTCTTTTGAATTACAGGGGAAAGAGAGTATACTAAGATTATTTAAAACATTTCCTATATTGCTATACTTAGGTTTAATTCAGTAGCATTTACCTTTACTATATTTTTGATGAGTTACTCAGTGCTTTTATTACATATTACATAACTTGCACAGGTAATGCTTTATAATAAATTTATTAGGTATTTCATCAGATTAATTATATGGCATAGAAAGATGATGGAAATTTAATTGAAAATTCTGTTTATTACTTTAAAAGTATGGTTTTCAAATCGCCCTTTTAAATTCGATATGCTTGCCTGATTCGCATGAAATTTTAGAAAATGAGAAAGAAAACATCCACAAAGCTATAAGGACAAAATTCTAAGGAATACTACGAGTGTTGGATGCAAATTTTTGTGATACAGGTTTATGAGGGACAGAAATATAGTAAGAAAAGTAATTTCAATGAAAGGAGAAAATAAGCCTGGAGGAATTCAGGTGAGTACTCAGAAAAACAAGGTTAAAGTGTACTGTGTTCAGTTCCTGCTGTGATGATTATTTTGATTTTAAACATGAATAAACACTTTATTTGGGAACAAGAAAAAGATAAGGTAAAGACTTAGTTGTAGACAAAAGAAAGTGTTATGATAGGATCATTTCTACTCAGGATATCACGGAGTACAGGCTTCTATTTGAGTATATACGTAAATTAGGCGGGGAAAATGATAAAGGCCTACGTCTTTGCCTAATAGTATCATTAAAAGGAAAAAGCTGGGTCCTATTTTTGAGTCTGTACTGAATTCGTATGTTTTGCTTATGTAGGTGGATAGGGGGTTTCTGACAGGGGACCCAGGGGTTCTCTCCTACTGAAGTATGGCCCTAGTCATTTTATCTGTTTTATTTTGAGACAAGGTCTGGCCAAATTGCTGAGGCTGGCCTTGAGTTTACTCAGGATCCCCCCAAGTACCTGGGATTACAGGCCTGTGCCCCATCACCCAGCTTGTGTGCCTATTTTAAACTGGCCTATTTAACTGCATCAAAAAAGGTCTACTTTCATCTTTAAATTTGATCAGAAAAGAGTCTCAAAATTGGTGAACAATCTTTAATATATACAGATGGGTTACTTAGAAAGGTTATGAAATTTCATTTCCCAAAGGTGGTTAGATAAAGTGATGGATATGCATCTACTTTCTTGCTAACAGTCTGGATTAAGTAAAGTTGGCTTGGGAGCAAAAGACCACTTCAAAGTTTAAACTTTTAAAATAATAATGGAATTTGACATGATAAAGCATTTTTAATAGAAAAGAAGAAACCCTATTTTTTTCTCTCTCACATAGGTTAAATTCGTCTTTGAGTGAACTTGGGTCAGAAATATACTAGAGGCATTTCATGTTTTCATTGGGATTTAATAGTGCTAAGCAGAAGGACCTGAGGTTTCAAGTGGGTGACTCCTGGCCACTTTTGGGGTCCTGGGGTGAATTTAGGGCCAATAACATGTGTTTCTGACTAGGTTAATATTCTGGCTTCTTTTCAAGTCAGTTTCCTTTAACTTTGTCCAGGCTTACTTGTGAATGGCAGAGGCCTAGCACGGCATGGTGGGCGGCAGGCAAGAGGAAGCAGCCTGGCATGAATGCAGGTGGCAACATTAAAATGCCCCCCTCTTGTCCTCAGCAAATCAGCTCTGGTTCCAAGAGTCCATTGCCTCCTCTACCATGCCAAAGCTCTAAAGTGCTCCTTATGTTTTGGGTTGTTTGTTTTTTAAGACAGGTTCTCACAATGTAGTTCAGGCTGGCTTTGAGGTCATTATGTAGCTCAGGCTGGCGCCAAACTCGTGTGACCCTCCTGCCTCAGCCTCCTGAGTGCTAAGATTACCTGGATATGCTACCCTGTCTGGCTTTAGACTGTTGTTTATGGATTTGCTTCCCTGGTCAGCACCAGCTTACTTCCCTTGTGGTATGCCTCTAGGTGGCTCTAGGTTGGTGTTTCTCAATCTGTAGTCACAGCATCACTTACCTTCGAATACCTGGCTTTTGAACCCAGGCCGCACCTGCTAAATCTACAGACTAGAGTCTCCAGAGAGGAATCAAAAGCAGCTGCCTTTGCAGGTAATTCCTGTTTGCCTTTTGCTTTTTTCCCCCTGGTGCTGGGGGTTGAACCCAGGGCCTTGCAATGCTGGGCAGGTGTTCTACCACTGGGCTGTATCCTCGGCCCTGCAGGTGGATTTGACTGAACATTTCCTGAAAGCTGGGTTAGAATTAGTCAGTCGCAGCTCTCCCTAGGTACTCTGCTATCAGACATAGCTCCTCCAGTGTTCAGACCTGTTTCAGGAAGGCTGGCAGAAGATGCAGTTCATTTGCCTCCTACTCATCAGTCTAGCTTTCTCCCTAGCATCCTTTCTGACTGAGCTGAAATCTTTGAGAAGTGCCTATAAATACTCCATCTGCTCAGATTTTTTGCCAGACAGTGGAGTCGGCACCACCTTCCCACTATGCAGACCAAAATAGCCCTGCTAGCTTGCCTGCCTAACTCTTAGCAGCCCTGTTTCCTGACAGCTCGTTGCCTCATGACCACTTGGCTTTCTTCAGAGGGGACTCCGCTGCCCTTAGTTGCTCTCTATGCACACAGCCAGGATGGAAACAAACTCTCAGTGCTGGAAAGAGCCTCAGTTGTGATCCAACTCACTCTCTCAGTATATGCATGTAGATGCAGATTTTGTATATAGAAGACAGGAAACATTTTATGAGTCCCTAGTACGTGCCAGCGAGGTGATTGCTAGGTCTCTCAACAAGCTTTCCCAGTAGATAATATGATATCCGTTTGTACAGATAAAGAAGTGAAACTCAGTAAATTAAAGAAATTGGCAATGTAATTGCAGATAACAGGTAACAGGCAGATTGAATCTAAATTCCAGTTAAAAATGATACTATCATTTATCAAGTACTTACTGTGTGTTAGACACAGCTCTAAGCATTTTGCTTTTATTCATTTATGTAAGATGGCCATGAAACTCTGAGATAAGTATTATTATTCCAATTTTACAGGGGAAATTCAGGCACAGAAAATTAGAAACTTGCCTGGAGCCAGCCAGTTAAGTAGGTGGTATCCTGGACAAACTGGTGACTAGTAGTGTCCCAGTGAGAGATACCCAGGTCTGAAACAAGGATTGGGAGGGAGAGATTCCCAAAGCACTTCTGATGAAAAATCCTGTAAAGAAGATAAAAGGGGCTGTGTAGTAGAAGATTATGGTACAGGATCCAGGTGACAGAACATTTGTAAGACACAGAGGATGTTCAGGTTTTATTTGATGTGATGGGAAGAAATGAATGAGTTTTGAGTGAGGGAGTCACGTCATATGTTATCCATGTTTTTGCAGCTTGCTCTAAATGGCACTGCATTCAGGCAACGGCAGTGGGGACAAGAGCAGAAGCAGAGAGGCTGGTTAGGACAGCCAGAGGCAAAAGGTAATGGACTAAAGAAAGGAACAAGGGAAGTGTCTTGGTCAGTTTCTGTTGCTATAACAGATTGCCCAGAGACTGGATGTTTTATAAAGAGAGGTTTACTTGGGTTCATGGTTCTGGATGGTGGGAAGGCAAAGAGCATGGTACTGGTATCTACTTGGCTTCTAGTGACTGTCTTGTGCTGCATCATAATATGGAGATACGTGCAAGACGAGAGGGCACATGGAGAAGAAACAAACCACGAGTGGTGGCCTCACCTGATAGCCATCTGCTCTCATAGAAACTAACCTAAACTTGTACAAGGGGAAACTTACTTTTTCAAGACTTATTAACTCAGTGCCACTAGAGAGGCATTAATCCCTTACGAGGATCCCTTTATCAGAATTCTCATGACCCAAATACCTCTTAGAGGTCCTATCACCTCTCAACACTGTTACGCTCGATAACAAATTCCAACATGCATTTTGGAGAAGATCAATCACATCCAAACCATAGCAGGAGGCAAAGGGAAAGAGATAGGAATTGAAATGTAGTTTAGGAGAAGCTAGTAGAGCTGAGGGAGAGAGAGGGAGAGGAAAAGGGAGAAATGAATTGATGACCCTAGGTTTCCAGTTTGAACAACCAGGTAATGAGTGCTGTCAATTAATAATATGGAAAATAGGAGGAGGAATAAATTTTGAAGGAAAACGATAATAAGACGTGTATGTGTATGCATGGGTAAACACAGTAACAAAGCTTATCAAAGGCTTGGGACTGAGATTTTAATAGCTCAATTTGTGTTACCACTAAGAGCAATAACTTCTCTTATTCCTTGTTTTCCCCATCTGCAACTTGGGGATAATTATATCTATCTTTACTGCTCCAGAGATGCTGAGGTGATAAATGAGATAATATACGTGAGTGCTTGTATGAAAGCACTTTGAAGTCTTGGGAGAATAAGAACTGTATATGTCCAAGCTGTCATTAAGAGGCCACAGAGTTTATATTTTTCATGTATCTCCTCAGTCACGCAAGTCATAAGCATAACTCATCCACATTCTTTCCTTCTCGTTCTGTTTCCAGAAAGAAGATGAATATGCTTCTCTTTAGTGTCCCTTATCCTGTGGCATTCTTGAAAGGATTTTGCAATTCCTAGTAGTTCGAGAGTCTGGGAAGAAAGGATAACTAGTATAACACTGCCTGAGTGATTTTTGTTTTACTTGGTTGGTTCTTAGCTAATAAATAATAATAATAAATTAGAAATGTAAAGATTAAAAAGAACCAATATATTTTCTCATCTAGTCCAACATCATTCTCAGAAAGGGGCTTTTAAAAAATCTGTTTGATAGTGAAAATGGCGTAGGAGGTTAAAGTAACTTGCGGAAGTCTTCATTTTACAGTTAGAGTAGCTAGAACTGATAAGGGTTATGTTCTTAAAAAATATAGTGACTATGTAGCAGAGGCCCTCAAAGAAATGCAGCCATGTGCCCACATAATGTCCATGGAATTTATGTGCTGGTTCCTTTGACCGCTGCAGTCTTGGGACATACTGATTTCAGTTCTCTGAAAATGGAGATGATTACTGATTTTTTGCCTAGTGTTAAGAACTGCACCAGCTGACCTTGGGAGCTGTTTTCTGTAAAATGAAACAGGCAAACAACAAACTAGAGATAAGAAAAAAACAAGCTAGGCGAGGTGGTGCACCTTGCAATCCTAGCACTGAGGAAGGCTGAAGCAAGTAGACTGCAAATTTGAGCTCTTTGCGGGCAATTTGGCAAGATCCTTCCTTGCCAGGAGAGGGTAGCTGGAGATGTAGCTCAGTGCTACCGTGCCACTGGGTTTGATCTCCATTACCGGGGTGGGAGGGCGCGCACAAAACAAAACGTGTCCTGTGCTCTCCAGAGTAATTACATGGCTGACAGTTGCACCGTTCTCGAGGGAAGAGACACACTTTTGCCTGGAGTAGGGAATGCAATGATGATGTGTAACAGAGAGGGTCTTGAAGTGGAGAGAGAGCTGGATTACGCATCAGGAGAGCTGGGGTTGAGTCTTGGTTCAACATTATTTATTGTGAGCCGGATCTCACAACCCTTATCTGCTTCCTGACTGCTCGTTGCCAGCCAGCCTCACCTTCATCTGCACAGTTCTGGATTTGGAACTCTTCGGCTTAAATAGTCCCTTTCAAAATGACTTGTTTGCGTAACTCTCCATCCTACCCGTTCCCTTGCTTCCTAACGGAAAAGTGGTAGCTGGTGTTCATACAGCATAGGACTCTCGGCATCTTACCCTACTTAGAACAAAGCTAAAGAAAGGTGACACAAAAGGTTGCTCAGGATGGAGTGAATGCACGGAAAGGGTGAAGAAAACCATTACTCATTGTCATTTCTTCTTTCCCACAGGATCCTCATTTGTCTCGAATGGTTTAGCTGTGGCCCTGGCTGCAGACTAGAGGATATCTGAGGCTCCTCCTAAAAGCGGTCAGCCTGGTTGGTAGCCCGGCAGGGGTATGTTGCATGATCTGTACACCCTTCTCCCCTATTTCTTCCTAGTTTCTGCTCACTTCTGAAGAACGGTATTTGGGATTACGTCTGTAAACTGACAAGTGCAGAAAAAAACCACGCCAACTTTGGGATCCATGACAAAAATTTAATTTGCTCCCCCTCTGAAATGATTCTGGAGCTCAAACCTCCAAATCCATGGGCACCTTGTTTTTCAAGACTACGCTTTAGAGGTTACAGGTGCGCGCCCGGGGCAACCAAAACAAAGCTTTAGAGTCACGGTGGCCGCCTCCCAGGCGCAGATAAAAGAGGTGCCTTCCAGATAGCTTCGTGGCGCCAGCCCACCTGAAGTCAGACTTGGAATCCTCCTCGTTGAGGGCAGGTACGAAGCGCCTGCCATGGTTGCGTTTTGAGCCCACACCACCGATTTCCTAGTCCTCCTCTTCCATTTTGAGATTTTGGGTCAGCAATTCTCCAAACTTGGGCCGGTCTGCTACGGTGCCCAAGGTCCGGCTGGTGGACCGCTGTCCCCCACCGATTCCACACGCCTCTCTGGGTCCCAGAGACAACGCTCGGCTCGGACTCCCCCGCAGGGGCCCCGGGGGCGGGACGCAGCGAGCCAAGCCCGGCTCGTTCCCGCCAGGGCCGCTCCCGCCTCCCCGGCCCCGCCCCGCCCATCGCCCGCCCGCCGCAGGGTCGTCCCGGGCCGCGGGCTCCGCGCACCGCCCGGCAGGAGGAGACGCGGCGGCCCGCGCCCGGGCCCGTCCTCGCGTCCGCTGCCCGCGCCGTCCTCTCCGAGAGCTCCTCTCGCAGTCGAGCCCTCCTCAGGGAGGAGAGGTCCGTCCCAAGCCTCGCTCCGCGCTGCCCGCGCCCCCAGACCCACGCTCCCTCGCCGCGTGCCCTCGGCCGCCGTCGCCGCCCGCCCGGCCGGGGTCGCGCGCGCAGGTGGCCCCGCACCGCAGGACAGCGCCGCCCCGAGGTGGCGCCCGCTCTGGGGGAGGCGCTGCGGCGCGGGCCGCCCCCTCGCGCCCGGGGCGCCGGCTGCGGCCCGGCCTCCTCCTGCTCGCGGTCCCCGCCCTCCGCGGCTGGGAAAGTGGGAGGTGGCGGCGGCGGCGTGCTGTGTGTGCGCGCGCGAGGGGGCGGCCGAGCGGAGTCTCCCGGTGCCACCGCGGCGTCAGAGACACAGCGAGCGGCGGGCGCGGCGGGGCCGCATCTGCAGCGGCCGCGAACAAAGAGGAGGAGCCGGGCGCGAGGTAGGGCGCGCGGCGAGGACGCGGGTCGGCGGACCTGGTGGCGGCGGAGACGGTGGTCGCCGTGTGCCCCCCGCCCCCGCGGCGGTCAGTGTCCCCTGGCCCTCGGGTCCCCGTGGGTCGGCCCCTCGGACCTGCGGGGACGGCGCCGCGGCCTCTCGCGCTTCCTGCTTGGACTCCGCGCCGCCGTCTCCGGGGCGCAGCCCCTCCGGGGTGGCTCGCTCTCGGGGGACGCGCACCTCTTCTCCGCGGGGCGGTAGATGGTTTCCCGTGCACTTTGAGGGCCGAGTTTCGCAACTTAAGGCTGCGTGTTTATTTTTTAAGTCCTTAAAAACTTCCAGCAGTGGTGCCGGGGAATTTTTGTCCTCGGCCTGTCCTGAAGGGGGTTGGCGTTGAGGCTGTTGGGTGAGCTCCCCATTCCGGGACCCATCCGGTCCCAGCCCCAGCTCGGGACCGTGCTGTGCCCGCGGCCGCGACACCTGGCTCCGGGGTGTGTCTGCGGCGAGCGCCCGCCGCGCCCCCTGCGGGGCCGGGAGTACCTGAGCTCGGTTGCGTGCGAGAGGGGCGCAGCCCTGAAGCTCCCCCGCCCCGACTTAGTCAAGAACAGCTGTTAATGCTGCCCTCCCAGCTTCGTCGCCTGTTTCCCCCCGGGCATTGACATTTCCATTTATTTGGGCAGTGGTGATGGGTGGGTGGGCGGGTGTGTGGGGAGCATTGCAGTAACTGGTTTAAATGCTTTTTTCCTGAATGGCTCCGTTTTCGTGTTCTGCTCACTGTTTTCAGCCCAGCATTCCATTGTCGAATGCTTTTAGTGATCATTTTTGCACGATTTTCTGAATGAGATCCGAGCAGGCAGTTCAGAAATCCATTTCAGAGTTTGTCAGCCGCTGCTGTGAAAAGTGCTATTATGTTTTAGCCCTTTTCAAGCAAACCTTAGTTGTAGCGTTCAGAATTGTCAACCGTTTTGGTTGGGCAAGATTAAAACAATTCTATTTCTAAGACAGAGAGGAACATATGTATTTAATATTGGATCATTTACCACAAGGATCACCCAAGGCGTGGTTTCCTAAACGATAACGTAGTTTAAAAAATGGAGAACTTTGGTGTATTTAAAAGTAATTTCAGGTGGAGGAAACTTTCAATTGCTTCTGAACCTTCTTGTATGAGTTGAGGATTTTTTTTAAGGCAACCAACTAGTAGCACTTTCAGAGCTGGAAAATTATTATTATTATTTTTTTAAATGCATTTTGTAAATCCTGTTTATTGCAGGAATCTTGTGTAGTACTTGATAGCTACTTCTGTGCACTGAGCTTCTGGATATCTTTAAGGATTAATTATGAGTTATTTTAAAAGCCTGTTTTGTTTTTTAATTGTTGACTTTGGAGTTTAGAAACCACATTCCAAAGCAAAGCTACAGTATGCAGAGGAAGCACTTTTGTGTACTTTTTGGTTCCTTGCTTCTCTGTGAACTTTTCCCCCAGATAACTAATTTTCTCTTCCTCCTCCTCTCCCCCCCTTGTCTCCAGGACAAAGTCTGAGATGGATGTTACATGAATTGTTCTAAGGACTGCACACAACTATGACCATTTCGGAAGCCCTTTTCTTAGTAAAGTAGATCAGGATGGATGAATCTGCCTTGTTGGATCTTTTGGAGTGTCCTGTGTGTCTAGAACGCCTCGATGCCTCTGCAAAGGTCTTGCCTTGCCAGCATACGTTTTGCAAACGATGTTTGCTGGGGATTGTAGGTTCACGGAATGAACTCAGATGCCCGGAATGCAGGACTCTGGTTGGCTCAGGTGTCGAGGAGCTTCCCAGTAACATCCTGCTGGTCAGACTTCTGGACGGCATCAAGCAAAGGCCCTGGAAACCGGGCCCTGGTGGGGGCAGTGGGACCAACTGCACAAATGCATTAAGGGTTCCAGGCAGCACTGTGGCTAACTGTAGTGCAAAAGATCTGCAGAGCTCCCAGGGTGGACAGCAGCCTCGGGTGCAAGCCTGGAGCCCCCCAGTGAGGGTGAGTAGCCTGCTGAGGCAGTCTGGTGAATGAAGGTGCTGATGACCACGTTTTATCTCTGTTCTTTAGGTTCATATTCTCTAAATCAGCTCGTTATTGAAGCCACGCCTACTGGAACAGATAGGCGATTATACCTCACAGTTTTTTATTTTGGAATGAGGTTGGCTGTAAATAATAAATTTATTTTTAATATATGTATTGATTCTTAAATTCTCTCAGATAGTCTCTATTGTCTTTAAAGACATATTTTGGGGAACAAAGCAATTATTTAATGAGAGGTAAAATAGTAATTTTTCCTATCTTACCGTGAAAATTTGATATGGTTTTACCCTTTTGATGGAGTTTGCAGTCATAATTATGTATGTATCAGTACATACGTGTATATATGTTGTAAATATGTGTGTGGGTAAACACAGGAAATCAAGCTTTAATTTTCCCTTTGCTGAGAGTCATTCTATTGGTTTTACGAATGCACAGCACAGAATTTACTGGTTGGAGGAATTCTTAACAAATCATGGCCACAGGTAGCAGAGTTTCGTTGCTGTAGCAACAGAACATCACTGAGGACTACGCTAAAACATCTGGCTTTATGTTGAGCTGTACAGGGAGTGAAATGAAATAGTTTCGTCAAAATTATTTTTCTTAGGGTTTGAGCTGAAATAATTTTAGAAGAAGTTAAATATTTGCACAGTTACTACAGCATATTTCTGGAAGGTAGGGTATTCCACATAAATATAAACTATTTTGCAGATGATGGCTCTCTGAAAAGATGAATTTAAAAAATGAAAAATTAAAAAAATTCATGGGTATCAGATGATGAAAACAATTTCCTTTTTGTTGGAGGAAGCAATTTTGATAATTAGCCAAACCATGAAGCTTTATGAGCATTTTTTTCCAAGTATTCATAATCTAAACTCAACATTTCTTTCACTTACTATGGAACTACCTACTGGGATTGCTCTGTTGGTATGAATTCACAGATGTGGCTATCAGACAGCTGGAATAGAGTGGTAATTTCCTTAAATCCTTCTCAAGTGCATCTTTTGCAAGTGTTACAATGTATTTACATCACTAGATGTAAAGGATGTAAAGCATTCTGGTAGCTAGAAAACCATATTGCTAGAAAACAGTTTAATCGTTAGACCCTCTGGTTTCTATTGATCTCTGTTTAATTTTTTTTTAAGATAGAATTTTGGATTAGAGAGACTTTCATTATTTGAAGCTCACTTGTTGTGCAATTGATCTGCTTATGACTTTTCTTAGGTTTCTTTTATAGCATTTGCTGGTTCCTTGATTAGTATATGTGGACTCATGAATATTTTAACCCCAGAACCGGTAATTGAGTTGATAATTTCTAGGACACTGGACCCAGGTCTGCACTTTAATGAAGGAGTCGATTTGTATCTCTGGAGAAGTTCTGTTTCCCTATTACTTTAACTAGGGAAAGCATAGCTTCTGGCTATGCATAGGAGTGTCATAGTTGCTGCTGCAGTGCCTTACCTGCTGTGAGGAATGTATTGAATGTTTGATCATTGATAAGACCTTTAAGGAGAGGCTCAAGCATTCAATTTGAGTTTTAAGGTCCATCCCCTTCCCTCCTCCCTACCTCTTTCTCTTCTTTTCTGGGGATTAAACTCAGAGTTCCCACTGAGCTACATCTTTAGCCCATTTTCTTTATTTTGAGACAAGATGTCCCTTAGCTGCTAAACTGCCCAGGCTATGCTTGAACTTGGTGACCCTCCTGCCTTACACTCCATAGTGCTGGGATTACAGGAGTGCGCCACCATGCCTGGCTTTTTTTTTTTTTTTTTTCCTGACATAGAAAGGGCCTATTTGATGCTGCATTTTTTTTTTTTTTAATCTTAACTGTTAAGCTCCTAAAATTTAACTTCATTGCCCTTTGTCAAGTTATTTAGATTTTGGTCCTATTAGTAGTATTTTTCTGGTTTGCCTGCTTTTCCTAATTTGCTTCGTATTTCTTCTTTGGCATGGGAAAAATTACTTGCCAAGAGGCTCAGCGGACTTGAACCTTAGTAATTTGGTTAAAATAGTTGAGGTGGATCAAACAGCAGATATGGCTGTTACTTAGCAGAGGCTGGAGGTGGGGACAAGAACATAAAGAAGTAAAACAACTCAGTAGTCTAAGTAGAAGCAAAGGATGCAATTACCTAGAAAAGAACAGCTTTTTTTCTAGTTTCTCATGAGCATTGACTAGTACCTTTTGCTTTTAAGTGTTCAGAATAACCAAGGCTACATATATAGTGCAAGCACTTGAAATATAAATATGTCTCTAGAACATACTCCTTTTAAAAGTAAGAAATCTGTAACATATGGCCACATGGCGGTTGTAATGTGCTTCTCTGGACGCTTCCCTGAGGTGACTGTAATAAATCCCAAACGTGCATCCTCCTCCCTTAGATGTTCTGATACGGGCAAGTGGCACGGTGAGCCTGTTTCCACATGTTGTGCAAAGCTGAGAGTGATAACATGTGGAATGTTGCTTGAGTTTACTGGTTATGTTCCATCTTACGTTAGGTTGTGACCATGTGGCTTCCTCATGCAGTTAGCTGAGGGAGATTGGATGTTATCAGCAGATTCGAACATTTCCAATGTGTGACACATCTTGTTTCCAGAATTTTAGTGTTTTCTGCCTAATAGGAAGGAGAACGGAAAGAGTGAGTGTTTGGTTGGAGTCAGCATGGTATCTGCCAGTTCTTTACCTCAAATGAAGAATTCCTGTTGGTTTCTGACTAACAGAAAGAGCCACAGGCAAAGGGGAACTGCAGCTAATCTTCAGTGGATTAAAAAATCTTTCTGCAGAAGATTATATCTATCTAAAACATTTTTATATATAATATATATGAATGTATATGTTAATGAGTTGGGAAACATGTTTAGTTCCTATATAATTGTGATCTAACAGACTAGTTTAGTTTTGCTTTCTACGTATAGCTTCATTGTCTTAAGAGCTATTAATGTCTGTACACGTATCTGTCCATCTAGATATCATTACTGCCTCCACCTCAAAGCGAATTTATTCAGCAAAAATATACTATTAGATGACTAATTTATAGCCCATTCTTCCCTTTAAAGAAGTATTTATTAGGCACTATGTGCATGGTTCCTCACTAGCTGTTGGGTAGATAATGATAGACAGACCGGATGCACATTCTGCTCAGGAACTTTGGAGCGTCTGCTCAGTTTTGTGGGAGAGACATTACTAACTTAATGGCAGGACAGGTATGTAATTAAATATGACCAGCTCTGTGACAGACTAGGGGAGAGGATAGTAGAAGGAACTGTTCTACGTGCATGTGTTGGGTGACAGTTCTTAAGAATCTTTCTTGAGTTTAGGCGTTTGAGATCTTAGGAGTGAAATGATATTTACTAGATGAATAGGGCCTGGGCCAGGAAGGGACAGAAAGGAATGCGTTCCAAAGACCCTGACCTACGACAGGAGGGGGTTTGGCTCCTGAGAAGAAGTGATAGAAAGTGAGTGTGAATAGCCACAGGGATGGTGCCATACGCTGAGGTTAGAGGATGGATAGCACCCAAGGTGTCAAGATGACCAACAGAAGCCCTGTGCGGGTGAGGGTTAGAGAGAGTACTTGGCACTTGGGATTGGGAAGATGAGGCTCCCTGGGCCTGAGCTGATGAGCCTGTCTTCACAGCAGATACAGGAGTGGAGCTTGGGGTCAAAGAGTTGAGAGAGGAAAGGTAGAAAAGGGGAGCGCAGGCAAAATTTTCTCTTCCCGGCAAATGCCGAGTGCTTCATTTCCTCACGGCCTCAGTTATACCGCCTTCTCTCCCTTTTCCTGTTGCTGACTGTTTGGGGCTCACTTGTGTCTTTCAGAGTTCTCTTTGGGAAGTATTAACCCCTGATAACTCAGAAACAGCTCTCTTTGGAGATGAGGCCTTTAAGGAGTTGGTTAGGGTACAGTGAGGGCCTAATCCAATAGGACTGGTGTCCTTCTAAGAAGGACACAGAGACACAGGGGAAGACGATGTGAAGACCTGTGGAGAAGGTGGTTATGTACAAACCAATGAGAGAGGTGTGGAAGAAACAAAATCTGCCAACTGCTTCCCTTGGACTCTTCTGGCTTTCAGAACTGAGAGAGTCCTGTTGTTGATGCCGTCCAGTCCGTGGTTATAGCCTGTGATTTTTAAAGGCCAACGCCTGCAAGGGCCTTTTGGTTCACTGCCAGTCCCCCCACCCCCAGGCTTCCCCAGACCTGCAGTGGTCCAGCGAACTGTGTCCCTACTTCTCAGAACACTTTGGAGTTGTTCAGGCCCAGCCCCACCCTCTGAACTGCTTGAATTGTCTGGTGTAATTTCATAAAATAGACAAGGATGTTCTAAGAAAAGCGAGGTTTATGGGACAATTTTCAAATACACAGGAGGGGAGGACTCTCACCACCTTCTTATCCTTCACACATCGGACTCTCCTGTAACTGGAGTCTGGAGAGGTGCTTGGCAGGACTTACTGGAGTCTGGCATTACTCAGAGAAAAGGTAACCTAGAGGGACCTGAAGAACTGTCGGAGTAAACAGGACAGCTGAGGTGCTCCAGGTAGATTGTGGAAAGCTGCTGCTATGAATTGTGTCCTGGGCCGTCTTTGACAGCCATGCGGCGGACAAGTATCACTGGGGATCTTTCAGATTCAGCTCTGTGCTATGTTCTTCACTATGCTGGGACAAAGGTGGCATTAATGCCTGTTTCTGTTAAAAAGCTGACATATGGGGGAAGTGAAATGCACAAGAAACAGCGAAAAAGGCGGGATATCAGGAACACAGCGGGGTGCGAAGATAGGGGATGAGACTGAGTGGCGTAGTCGCTGGTCTAAGTGTGCAGCCAGAGTTCATTCCGTGGTCGGGATGGGCACCTTGCGTGTGGGGAAGGTTCAACGTAGTAACTGAGGAGGTGCTGTCTTCGTAGATGGGGTTGAGGGTCCTTATTAACTCATTCTGGACCTAAGTACGACATTCTGGCTGTTTGGATGAGGGAGCTGTTTCGATGTTTCACAATGGCTGAATTGTAATAGAGGAGGTTTGGATTTTTGGGGGAGGGAGGGGGAAACAATTGTGGCAGATATTCTTGATTGTCGATTCTGTTCATCATTGTATCCTTGAACCCTGCTCCAGGTCTCATGTTTGCTGCATCACTAACTTTTAAACTGTTACTAAATCAGGCTCAATGTGAGGCTCTGGGATTCCCCCCCGCCCCGCCTTTTGTTTTTGGTGCTTGGGATCAAATCCAGTCCTCCCAATACGCTCGGCTCTACCACTGAGCTACATCTCCAGGCCTGTGCTCTGAGATCTTGGGGTGGAAGGCATGGATGGAGAAGACAGAGCTTATAGTGTACACTGTCATTTAGAAAGAGAAATGCTAGCTGGTGGCACATGACTGTAATCCCAGCTACTAGGGAGGCTGAAGCAGGAGAATCACAAGTCTGAGTCCAGCCTGGGCACCTGACTTGACTGTGAGATTCTGTCTCAGAATAAAACAAACAAACAAACAGACCTGGAGGTGTAGAATGAAATCTTTCTATGTCAGAGCATATCTGCCTCATTAAAAGCCCCTCCTACTCATGTATAATACACGTAGAGAAAGGTGCACCGGTTATGTGTGCCAGCCTTGAAGGATCGTGCTGCATTATTTCCAAAATGACTATAATAGTTTTCTTTCTGTATTATATTTAAAAGTAACACAAGCTCATGGTAAGAAATTTAATAGTAGAAAAGGATGTAAAGGAGAAAGTCAAGGCTTCCAATCTCTCTTTTTAATCCTGGGGGTGACTGCTGGGAAAGTGAGTTTTGTACTTCCTGAAAACAAAATTTTGTTTTTTTGTTTTGTTTTTCCAAGACGGTCTTGCTATGTAGTACAGTGTGGCCTTGAACTCACTTACGTATCTCAGGCTGGCCTCGAACTCATGGCGATCTTCCTCCCTCAGCCTCCCGAGTCCTGGGATTACAGGCGTGTGCCACCATGCCCAGCAAAAACATTTACTAGAAATGGAATCATATCATCATCACGCTGTTCTGCAGTTTGGGGTTTTCTGCCTCACGATGTGATTTGGATGGCTCTCCGCATCTCCTCATGTTGATCTGTAGGAAGGCGGTATCCAGTATTCTTCTCACTAATGGCTGTAGGAGGGGCTGCTAGAAGACTGAAGAGCGTGTCCGGGTTCCCCGAGCTAGTACCTGGTGGACTGTCTCATCCCAAATGCTTCCTTCCTGTGAGCACGCTGTGTTTCAGCAGCAAAGATTGTCCCTGCCTCCCCAGGCTGCGTTCTACAGGGGAACGTTTTCTCAGTTACTCTCTTTGCGCTGCCCTTACTACCTGGAGGTGTCTTTTCGTTGTTGCTGTTTATTTATTGTTTTGTGTGTGGACAAAAAGAAGACAATAAAGGTTTTTTACAGTGATAATGGACCTGGAAAGCAGAGGTTCCTTAGCTTGGTGGCTGGGAGCCGTCTGTTCTGGAGGTCAGAAGTCCACCTGCTTCTGACACTACTTAGTGTTTTCACGTGGGCCTCGTAGCTGCAGCAAGGCCAAGCCATGAGGAGCCTAAACTCCATGCCTGGGGATGAGAGTAGTTTAGCTTAGTGAGGTTCATCTTTGACGTATCAGAACTCTGCAGCCTGCATAGGTTTCACCACTCAGAAAAGCTGTACTAAATGAATGGGTGAGTAAGTAAGTGAATGCTGGTTATTCTCCACATTGTGTGAATGCTTCACCCCTTTTTTCTGCTCTTTCTCTACAATCTGTAAATTTAGGAGTAACACTTGCTTAGCCTATTAATAGATTGTCTTGTAGATAAATGCAATAATTGTCTTGTAGATAAATGATATGGAAGTATTTTTGGTGACTGTAGAATCTGTATAAATAGATATATTAGTATCATTATTATAAAATCATTAGTATTTCTCACAAAGGAATATCAACTTTCTGTTTTGGGTGGTGAGAACCCAGGTAATTGAAATGACACAGGAATTGAAATGGATCTGGTGTGTGCATATAGAGTGGCCCGAGAGGGGGACATGCGCTCAGTTATCTGGTCCCTTATGCTGATAAACAACACTATGAGTGTTCAGTCTCTGGCAGCCCTGGGGGCTACTTTGCTCGTTTTCCCCATTTCCAGTGTGCTTAGTGACGGGACACACCCTGAAGAACGTACTGCTGGGTGACTTCGTCATTGTGAGAACAGCGTCCCGCAGTGTGTAAGTCCATCTTGTAGGGCGCACTACACAAACCTCCATGGTTTGGGCGTTCACTTGAAGTGACCTCTTGCTAAATCAAGAAACACAACTGGGTGGGTGTTGCACACCTATAATCCTAGCCCTCTGGGAGGTCCAGGGGAAGGGTTCACAACTTTGAGCCAGCTTGGGCAGCATGGTACTTAGTGAGACCTTGTCTTAAACTAAACTTCTTTTTTAAGCTTGCGTGTCTGGTTAATTTGGCTTAACATTATGGTCCCAAGGTGTGCCCATTTTCCTACAAATGACTCAAGTTTATCCTTCTTTATGGCAGAGCAGTATTGTACTGTGCACATATAGCATGTTTTTTTCCCAAATAGTTCCTTTTTTATTTTTACTTTTAAAAATAGAATAGTAAAACAAAGAGCAATAGCAAAATACTAGCATCACAGACAAAACAAAGCAAAACTTTAAAAATAATACAGGGCTTCAAAACAAAATGATAGGAATTAACAGTGGCCGTTCTATTACATATTGTTAGCTTCAGTGAAATTACTCAGATTACCAGATGTAAGAATGCAAGATTATTCAGACCATTAAAGAGAATAAAAAATAATAATTAAAAAAAATTAGAGACAATACAGAGTTTCTCTAGACAAAATGGTAGGAATTCACCAGTGGTTATTATATTGCATATTGTCTTCAGATGAGTTGCTTAGATTACCAGATATAAGCATGCAAAACTGGTCAAAGTAAAAAAAAAATTTAAGCATTAACTGTTACTTTCAATAAATCACCAGACATCAGCCGTACAGTTATTTTTGTTTTGTTTTGTTTTACTTCTTTCTCTCATTCCAGTTGTTGCTTCCTTTGAGCAATTTCTTTCCCTTTCATATTATCTATTGTACACTTTGGGTTTTATTTACTCTTTCAGGTTCTTATGCTAGGGAGACAATATGATGTCTCCAGAAGAATAAAAAGAAAACCCACAAACTGGTAAAAAATTTAGTCAACTGGCCCTCAGACAAAGGACTTCTATCTAGAATATATAAAGAACTAAAAAAAAAATCGGCCCCCAACTTCAAAGACTCAACCCCAAAATGGGCATCAGAGATGAACACAAACTTCTCAGATGAAGAAATACGAACGGGGAATAAATGTTCAATGTCATTAGTCATGTGAGAAACGCAAATTAAAACAGCACTGAGATGTCATCTCACCCCAGAAAGAATGGCTCTCATCAAGAAATCAACAATAACAAATTTTGGAGGGACTGTGGGGGGAAAAAAGAACCGTTCTCCACTGCTGGTGGGAGTGTAGATTGGTGGAAATCAGTGTGGCAATTCCTCATAAAACCAGGGTTAGAAGTCTCACTTAATCCAGCTATTCCACTTCTGGGTATATTCCAAGAAGAAATGGAAACATCATACCACAGGGATAGATGTGCACCCATGTTTATAGCAGCACAATTTGTCATAGCTAAATCTTAGAAACAACCCAAATGCCCACCATCCGGGGAATGGATAAAGAAGATGTGGTATTTTTATACAATGGAGTATTACTCAGTTATAAAAAAAGATAAACTCAAGGCTTTTATAGGTAAATGGAGGCAACTAGAGACCATACTCATAAGTGAAATAAGTTGGGCCCACATGTGTAAACATTTTTTTAAAAAGCACTTTTTTAAGGAGATGTAGCTCTGGCTGAAGGCCCTGGGTTCCATCTCAGGCACAAAATAAATAATGAGTGAAACGAAAGCGGTACACATGGGATGTCTGAGGCTGCTGCCGGTGCAACATGGTGTACGGTTCTGTATTAAACTTTTAAAAAGTTAGTAGAACACTAAAAGAATGATGAAAGTATGGTGAATCCGTATGCCAGTTATAAATCATTATCACCATCCAGTTTTGTGTATTGTACAAAGTAGTATATAAATGTTTGGTTTGTGCCAGCGTCACTGCAAACACGCGAGTCATGTTTGTATTGTGATGCTATGACAGTTTTGATGCCATAGGCATAAGGATTTTTCTGCTCCACTGTACTCTTACGGGACCACTGTTGTCTGTGCAGTCTGACCTTGACTGAATTGTAGTATCACTACTAACCCAGCCTTCTCTTAAAAAATGCCTCCCCTCTGACCGCAGGCCTCTTCAGCCCCCATCCTGGCTCCTGCATCCCCAGGTGTGGGGCCTCTTTCCTGTCTCTCACCCACCTCACACGGCCTTGTCCTGCGCCTGTGGTCTGCACTTTCGGAGAGGCTAAGAGGGCAGCAGGGCAGTTGTGGCAGAAGAGGGGGAGGACGGCAGAACTCCTGTGCTCCTCTGCTGTCTTCTTGAACTGACTTCCCAGGTTGCACTTCTGCCCCATAGTTAGTGAATGCTTTCAATGGAGAGAAAGAATCAGATCAGAGCCGCAAAAGTGGCCTGGGCATGGAGGCAGTTCCCAGTGCCCTCTGCACACTCCACCCTCAGCTCTCACTTCTACCGGGAAGAAGGTTCCCCTTTCCCCACTCTTGTCAGATAGTCACTCCATTTATTCATCTGTCCCCTCTCCAGGCTACTGCTTAATGTGTGGCAAACCCAAGACAACGTGGGAAACCCTTTTTTTATTTTAAGGCCAAAAGGCAAATGGCTTTGTCATTCTATAAAAGGATCCTTCATAAGGTTCTGTCACAGTATAGCAGCCTCATACCCAGAGTAGAGTGAGGTACAGGTATGCTAGAAACACTACACACAGCAGCATAGCAGGCAGGTCTTAGTTACACAGCAGCCTCGTGCAGTGAGGTATTCTTACAGTAGAAATACTATATGGCATGAAGGCTCCCTCTCTTTGGAACTCAGAGTCCCTTTTCCAAGCTTTCAGCAGAAAGAGTATGTATAATTTCCTGCACCCCCTTTTACATTTTTTTAGTGACAACTTTAAAAATCCTGAGCCCCAGCCCCCATTTCTGTGGTCCTCAGTTCTCCCCAGCATATGTGCCTGCCGATGCCTAGGCAAGAGGATGGTAGCAGTTGCTGCATGAATGGTGACATATGGGTAGCTGTAAACACAGCCATTTTAAAGATAGAAGTGTGAGTGGGCCCTTTGGGGGTAGCTGGGAAGGAACGGAGGTGCCATTTCCCATGGTTGACGGTAGTGGTTCAGTAGTAGATTATTTGCCTTGTGAAACAAGGGAGAAGTGAGCAATAGGAGGATGTGCAAATGAATTTTTAACTTATATTAAATATAGTGCAGAAAAGCAGGGGCTGTCAAGTTTGAATGTTTTTCTCTTAGCCTGAGTAAATAAATTCCTTATTTAGTTATTTATTTTTTGCAAGAAAAAAATTTGTTTGAAACACTGCACTTTCATTGTTTATAGTTCAGTAATGAATGAACAAGTGTGAACTTTCATTATTTTAAAATGTAACGAGTGGTGCTAAGCAATGAAGAATTAGTCAGAAATTAAAGTTTGCCATGTTAAAGTTGCATATCTAGTTTTCATTTAGGTGCGGAATCTCCAAAGTCACACGGTAGCAGCAGAGTAAGAGTGTCAGCGTGTAGGGCACAGACAACTCTGTCTGTATAGTGTTCCTGGAAGTGTGTTTAAGTCCTAATGTTTAAAGGTGAACATTAGATACATTGTGAAGAAATTTAACTTTCATAGAGCTAAACATATTCTTACATTTGTTATTATGGAACTTTGGTTTTTAAAGATCTTTATTACTTTAAAAGTTCCTTAAAACATTAAATGCATAGATTAAACATGAATATATGTGATAAAGTTAAGTTTCAGGCTTTACATTTTTATTTTCTCAGCCTGTTAAGTGATACTTAATTAGCAAATTTCTCCTTTTGAATCCAAAATTAAACTTGTCTTTTGAGCACACTCTTCGATAAATTATTCTCAGCATTTCATATATTCTTATTTCACCCCCCACAGTTGAACACAGTCGAGGAGCTGAAGTCCATGAGGACAAATAGTTTGCCATTTTTGCCAGTCCTGCCTATTTTCATGCATGTTTTAATTGTGCTAGTACTAGCGTTTTTGTTTTATCTTTTCTCCTAAGTTTTATAAAACAAGTCCAGAATATTGGGAGATATTGAAAGTGTTAACACTGTTGTACAAAGAGAGGGATGTTGCTAGACCTGAAATGTTGGTTGAATGGCACCGTCATGTGACAGCTTGAAATGTTTACATATTAACTGTTTCAAGAAAGTTCAGATCTGACGTCAGAAAACTCCTGGGTCTCACTGTAGAAGGCCTGAAAATGTATTAAGTTGGGTATTCTATCTATGATTGAAAGAAGGAGGAGACATGGTCGCCGGTCTTGGCTTTGTGGAGTAGGCAAGTTTTTCTCTCCCAGAGAGCAGTTGCCTATTTTTATAAAGTGAAGCTTGTCTGAGCTGCTTTGCAGCTCTGAAATTTTAAGTGTAACTACCCTCGCAAAGGTCAACTTTGATACTGAACATTTAGAACGAACTGAGATTGGTGTTTTGATACCATCTTGGTATGTTGAGATAACATGTGCCTCTTAGGGTCATCCGGGGACAGCTGGAGTGTGCCTCTGCTGTCCCTTAAGAAGCCCCCATGCTTCTAGGGACTTCCAGATGAATTTTTAGATAATCTGTGTGTTTAGAGGAAGATAGAGCTGAAAGTTGAGAATAGTTTAAAGGAGCTTGTCTTAGGATCAGACTCCAAGTGGGACTGGTATGCTTGGCAGGCATAATCTGTCTATAGTGATCTACCTCTTTTCAGCTCGAATATTGTCCTCATGTAAAATTGTCATACTGTATGAAGTTCCAGCAATTAGATCCTATCATGATAGGCAGTTGCATGGGGGACTCAGTTTCTAACACATGCATTTTGAAGACATGTAACAAAAGGTAATTGAGTTTCTTTGGGGTTAGACAGGCCTGGATGGGGCAGTTCTAGTGAAGGGTTTTGTGGGAATGTGTAATTTATCCTCTACACTGGGACACTTTTGAGAGAAAGGGATGTTGCAGATAATTAGCAGTCAACAGGAGTAAGCCCAAGAGGGTTGAATAGGGTCATACACTCACCTTCACTAGGGACAGTATGAGTGAGGTCAGGAAAAGGTCTCATCAAGAGAAGAGGAGATGCCAGAGAATACAAAATCTTTCCACTCTATTTCAGAGGAAATGAAGAGGACTTAACTTCTTCTCTGAATGTTTCTTTTTGTGTACCGGTTTCTGTGAGACAGAAAATGCGATAGAGAAAACTGGATTTACTACCGGGCAGAACTTCTCCAGTCCTTGTTACCCGTGCCCTTCTTGGGCAGGTTACCTCCTTCGCTTAATTTCTTTACCCGCAGAGTAATGATGGACCTGCTTTCCAGCTCTATGCGATAAAGAACCCTCAGTGCGCAGGACTTCAAAGTTGCTCAGTAAATATCTACTTTCTCTTTCTAGAAATTAGAACTTTTGGGGCTGGGGATATAGCTCAGTGGAATAAGCACCTGCCTAGCAAGCACAGGGTCCTGAGTTTGATCCCCAGTACCGCAAAAAAAAAAAAAAAAAAAAA
>PVLD010016343.1:20931-45412 GCA_004027595.1 Dinomys branickii | reverse complement strand
GTGGCGTTATGTTTAAGGTTTCAACAAATATTCAGGAAGACAAAATAATTGGTTTGTTTCGGCCTGTAGTTGTTGCTGATTATCTTCCTACTGTGTCTCCCTCTGCTCATCCTCCAATCTGTGTCATTAAATTTGTGCTTTGTGTCATCTCAGAATAGTTTCACCACGCCACCCAGAAACTGACTGGAGATAGGCAACAGAAGTTAGTACAAGCAATCACTCATGGAGCTTCTCTAGAAAGTGATAAGGATGAGTCCTCATCGTTAAACTGGTCACTAGAGAGCAAGGAGCAGGGAAATGCCATCTGGCATTTGGAACACCGACACGGAGGTGGAATCCCGATTCTTAAATTATTAACTGCTATTTGAAAACCAAATATAACTAACTAATCTAGCCACAATACCAGACAATTCCTGAAACCTATTTAAAATTGTGTCCCATAATCAAACAAAACTTAAATGAGAAAACATGCCAGAAACAAGTACATATTACCAGAAAGAGGATGGCTGTCATACACAGGAAAGGCCACGAGAGGGCGCAAATGCATCACTGTGATTGAAGAGAAGGCTCTGCAGGAGTCTGGGAAGGGCCTAGCGTCCTGGTGATCCGGGATAGTACTGTTACTGACTCCTTGTCCCTTTTCATAGCTTATCCCTTTCACCCAGGGATAATTTTGCCCATTTTTCCAGCAGAACTCTTGTCCATAGACAAGAATCACCCAGGACCGACTCAGAATGATCTGATCAGGAAGTACTGGTTAAAACCAGTTCTTCCGTCAGATATAGTAAAAAGCAGAGCATTTGTGAGTCTGATGAGATGGATCACGAGGAAAACACACTAGAAAAGTAACCCTTAGTGTAACAAGAAGAAAGTGAGGCCCGGCCCCTGTTTGTAGACAAGGAAGAAGGTGCTCCTCATCCAGACGGAAGAAGTTTGAAACCTTCAAGTTCACCACAGGCCACACCCCTGCGGATCAGACTAATGTTTCCTTACAAGCATGGTCTCAGCCTGGCTCCGGAGCCAGGACTAGCATGGTCTACCTGTCAGCTGCTCAGAAACTATGCACAAAATCTGTCAGTGACTACAAAGACAATGCAAAACAGTGCATTTCATGATACTGCACCAATGGTGACATTCAGGGAAGAAAAATGGGGAAAAAAGTCATCTCTCAGTACCTAGTGAGAAGTTCCAATGGAGCGATTCATTTCCCTTCAGTTATTAATCCTCTAAGATCATGTTAGAAGCTTTTTATTCTCCCATAAATCATGACCTGCCCAAATCGAGACTGTACTTGGACCATCCCCAGCCACAACTCACTCGTGAGGCACAGCGAGGTATCCTTGACGGAGCCTGTGATTATAGTCAGGCAGGTGTCTGCAACCTCGAGTTCTTTGCACAGACACACTCATGGGTTGACAGACTGTGGTTGTTATGATGTTTTGTTCTACTCCTGCTCATCCAGGATGAAGACATTTCTCAATTTCTCTGGCAAGATGGTCTTGGAAGGTTAACCATGTTCATCAACATGCTTGCATTGGCAGCCACCTAGCGCACTGACAGAGCTCACTTCTGGGAGTACATCAGTAAGTGTTTGAGGCATGATCTTGGAATCTGTATGTGGTTCCTGGCCCCTGTCCTCCACGGTGTCCTCCTCTCTCTACTTCCCAGTTGCCGTGGGTTATGCAGCTTTATTACCCCACCTCCATATGCCACGGTGCTATGGTGTAACCACGGGGAGCCAGCTGCTATGGGCTGAATTCTCTGAAGTTGAGAATCAAATATCCCTCTCCTCCTATAAGATGCACGTGTCAGGTGCTGTCTTCCAGTAAAGGGAAACCTGACCAGTACTCAAGGTATAAGATTGTTTCTGCATATGAACGAACTTTAACAGAAGAAATGTGACGGCTATTTTCATGCAGTGTGGGAGACAACTGAGCACAATGACTGAGTTCAGTGAGTCAGTGTTATTGGGGGAGACCCCCAGTTCCATTCTAGCTGAATCACTTTAATGCTGACTGCCTGAAGTATGGAAACTATGTGCCAGGTGAGAAATTTGCAACATAGGAAGAGCTTAAATCTTAGATGAACACCATCCACCCATGACCTCCAAATTCAGCCCTCACTTCACATCCTGAATGTCCACCTTGTGAGTCAAACACCTGGATACCCTGTGCTTTCTTCCCTCCTTTCAGGATTTCTCAGTCAGGCAGCCCTAATGACAGACTTTCTTAAACTTTACAGCTCAACCTTAAATTTGTAAAAATTGTCTTCCTTGTTGCATTCCTATGGAAATAGACTTTTACAAGGCCAGGCCCTTCTGAGGCCCAGGTGCTTCAGAATAAAGGTAGAAGCATTACTGATGCTGTGAGATCCACTCAGTTACTTAAACTGTCACATGACCTTCTGGTAAGTGATCACTCTTCTCTTTAAAATATTGTTCATGTTGCCACGATTTGATATTTTCAACTCTCTGCGATTCCCTGTAAGGCTAATATTTATCCTTTCCTTCAAATTTCTGAACCAGGCTGACAACATCACATACAGTCTGTCAGGCTTTCTGTGATTTTTCCGTTTGTAAACCCCAGTATTCCCAGCCCCTCTTATCTATTGCCTTCCACAACACCTAAAAGACACAGCACTATTAATGTAAAAAATTAGAAATACAACACATATTTAAGTGCGTTTATTTCTTGGAGTGGGAATTTGGTTTTTCTTTCCCACTGGAAGCCTCAGGAATTTAAATTCTCAGAAGTTGTGTCCGAACTGTGTGAATTCCAGAATGTACCATCTGTTCTTCAGCCTCTCAGCTTCTCCAGTCTGGTGAGCCTCAGCATTAGTCTTACTTCTTCCACTTATTTCTAGATCTTTCTACACGGTAGACAATTTCGCTCGTTCAAACATCTGACCTGTGGGAGCCGGCTGTAGCTCGGTCCTCCATGACCCTCTGCACTCATCTGTCCTACTCTTTCTCAAGGTGTCCACTTCCCACTGGAAAACGGCACCAGAGGAGCATTTGTTATTTAAGAATGAGAAGAATTTCTTTCCTCAAAATGTTGCATTGGGCAGAACACTTTGAAAATAACTAATTTCTGCAGTTGTGTTGGCACACGTCTGTAATCCCAGCCGTTGAGAGGCTGAGGCAAGAGGTTTATCGTGAGTTTAAGACCTGCCTGGCCTACATAGTGAGACTATCCCAAATTTGTTTTTAATTTAAAAAATAACTAATTTTTTTCTACAGTAGAGAACATTCAATGAAAAGAAAATAAGTGTTAGCAGAGAAAACCTTTTTTCCAAAAAGTCCGTAAATAAGCAACTTGATAAAAGCACCTGGCATTGCCACTGCATGGTGCTGCATTTTTCAGCTTATAGAATGCACTATTTGGGGTTCACTGAAGATGCCACTCACAATTCTGGAAGCTCTAGGGGGATAAACACAAATGTGATACAGTTGTAATGTGAGATGGGAGCCTTTGAGATGATATGGAGGTCTTTATAGCGGTACTTTGCTTCCTGATCTTGATTCTTTCCAAAACGTTGCTTGCAAAAGAAATTGGATGAGAACTGAATCAGACTGCATGATAATACCACCACTGAAACTTTGTGTGGGGTGGTGACTTTTAGCACATCATTTTAAGATAGACAAGCCTCAAAATGTGTCTTGAAAAACATCCTGGAGGAGTTGTAAAGAGTTAACTTTGCAGCCCTGATTTGCCCTGGAATTATTCTCCTTGCCTGAGTTGTTAAAGTATATATCATTGTGGCCAAAGCCTGACCTGGTCACATGGTACAAGGAAAACAACTGTGGCCAGACCTAAACATTCCAATCTATTACCATGGAAACCAAAAATACATATAAGGTGAGAACAAAGGTAGTTAAGGGCCACATTCTCTGATCGGGAATGGGGGGCAACGACTGGTCCAATTGGTTCTAAATTAAAGTTAATTAAAACTGTATTTTTCGGAATGAGTTCTTTGATCTCCTGCAGAGTTCAACCTAATCTTTTATTCTTGCCATAACACCTTACCACTGAATTCAATTCAGTGTCTGACCAGAATTGTGGAAAGAATTAAATTTGTATATGTACTCCAGGAACTTAGTGATGCAAGGAATGTGAATGTCTATGGAGGCAAACCGCAGGCAGTAACTACAGCTGCCCTTGATAGAGGCCTGGTGTGCCACAGTTAGCAATGCAGTAAGAGCAGGACTTCCCAAACTTATGGGGCTCATCTCTCAACTCCTGCCTGGTTGCTAGACTAGAGCTGTGAGGCTGAATGTTTGCACTGCTTTTTAATTTTTTTCTTGCTTTGGTTTGAATGATTTCTATGGGGTGAGCAGATTTCCTCCATGCCCTGACACCATGCCACTGTTTCCTTGAAGCCAGTCTACCACGAACTGAGTCTTCTGAAACTGTGAGATAAATTAAACTGTGAGTGCAGATGTTTCCTCCCAGCTGACTAATACACAGGGGTAATTCTTACTCTCATCATCTGTATATAGTGTACAGCAAGCAAGTCTGGCTTATATATTTAAAGTGTTGGCATTATTTATTAACGGAGAAAGACTTGTGTTTATAATGAGGAATATTTCTTATTAAATGAATAGATATACAGGGATATAGAATATCCATTTTTAACACACAAGGACATTTATTAGACTGTTCATAGTGGGTATGGAAAAGGAACATATTATGAGAGAAAACAACTAAATATAAATTTCATTAGAAATAGCAACACTTTCTCAAATTTAACATTATTTACAACACACCATAAAAACAAAAGGATTGACAGTCATTAAAAGAAAACATGGTACATTTCCTATGCTCCTCATTTTTACACCAGCCACATTATTATATGGCTCACTGTTTAAGGGATTTTTAATGAAACAACTTTTGAAATGAAAACAAAACGTAACCAAACATTCGGTTTCAGTTTGTGAATTTATTTTTCTTCTCTTTTCATTTTAGTTTCTGATATGTTCTAAGTGGTAGAAAATATTCTTTTCATTAGTGAGATTCATTATGTGAGGAAATTTTAAGGCTAAGTTACTATTTTAATTTGTTAGTAACCTAAGGCAAACAAACAAAGAAACAAACAAAAACCTAGAGATACTGGTTCAAAAATCTGCAGAACAAATGAACGTCTGAGGTTTTTACTGCAATCCAGGCTCCTCCTCACAATGTTATCGTGACCTGAGTTTCTTGCCTTGAAGTTCCACATGAAAATTTCAATATTATTTCATAAATCATTTAAAAATAATTTCTAGCTCCCAAACTTCTAAATTTATCTTAAAGAATATTGAGATCAATCTTCTGTATAGAATCATTCCTAGAATTCTATTAGTCTCTGTTCCCTAGTAATTAAATATGATGTTAGGTTAAATAACCCCAACATATGTGATACAACCATCTATTGTCTCCATTGCTGCAGGACGTTTTTCAGCTCTGTGAATGTCCTTCTGAAATCATTTTGTGTAGACCCTAATTATTAGGAGGAGGTCAAATCAATATTAAGCCCTTCAGTGACAAGCAAAGAATGACCAGCTTGTTTTCTATCTTAAGGGTTTGTGGTGTGATAGATGACAGCAGTGAGAAGTTACCGTCCTTAATGAGGGCCCAAAACAGTGTCACTGCCCTGCCCAGGAGAGGAGGAGAGCTCACAGCAGGGGGGAAATTCTCCCTTCTCAGGAGAAACCCGGGAACTGCGGGCTCGGTCGTATCTGCCTCACATATAGGCCTGTCAGATGATCGGGTCTCACACAGCAGACAGAAACCTGGAACCACCTCTGTCTCCATGTTGGAAAACACAGTGCAGAGAAAACTTTTCTATAGGTTTTTCATGTTCTTTATTTGTTGTTGTTGTCATGGAACACTCTCCCCTTCGAAATCTCGATGGTTAATGTGATATCTCTGAGGAATTTGCAATAGAACAGATATCAAATTGTAACCATAGATCACTGGCAACTTTATATTCATGTCTGAAGCACACAGGTATTTCCGGTTTTACTCCTACTGAATCAGGGCTATCATTTCTCTACATGCCAGAGGAACTTATATTTCTCCTTGTCAAACTTGTGATGGATACTCTTGTACAGTGCAGGTCAGCAAAAAGTAGTATCTAACACTTGCATCTAAAATCATCAAACGTTTAACCTGGTGACAGCATATTCCAGGCCACTGGTCTATTGTGGGGGATTTGTTTGGAGCCTTCGGCCCCTCTGTAGTTGTGGGTGTGGGAGCGGCTTCCTCCTCCAAATTATCTGGGATCAAAGGAGGCAGGATGGCCATTGGCCTCCCAGTGAATCCTAGAGAGGTCCTCTGTGTGCCCTGGAAAGCAGAGTTTCCTGAGAGTGGCAGGTCCTGTGTCATATGTTCTCCATCTAAACCTTCATCCTCAGATCCCTCTTGTCACTAATAGGCTGAATTTGACTTAACCCTTATATGTTTTCCTCCATGGGGGTTTTCATGTCTCTTTGCTCACAAAAGAGGTCCCCCTCCTCCATCTGTCTCTAGCCTTCACTCTATACAGATCATGTCCCAGCACTGCCCACTGGGCCATGTGCACACTGTCCCTAAGGAGGCCCTTCCCTTAAAAGTCTCAGATAAAACCTCAGCCCTTATCTTGCCTCAACTTATCAAGACTGCTCAGTTCAACTCGCAGAAATGAGGTTTCCTGCTCAGCTCCAGGGGCTGTTCATGCTCTGGATCCCTGGAAAGAGAAGAGGGAGAAAAAGGAGGTGCTGTGAGTATGTCTGTGTGTGTGTGTGTGTGTGTGTGTGTGTGTGTGTGTGTGTGTGTTGGGAGCAGAAGCAAAGGCTGTCACATTTATTTTGACCACGTGTTGGAGATGAGTACTCCTTGATCCAGGGAAAGGGATTTCATATTTTGCCCACTGAGTATTAGGAACCACCTAAACAGTGACCAGTGCTGTGATGAATATTTTGCCTAAGAAAGACTTATCAGTAAGGGGACATTTTGGAAAGTGTGAAGACCTAAGCTTGAGCTGCTCTAGACCAGAAAGGAGGACACAGAATTCTCTGTAGCTGGAGTTCAGCTCACTCAACCTTAGTAGCCCTGTGTGTTCCTCCCAGCATGCACTGCAGTGCAGAGCCCATGTCAGTGTCTAGGTCTGAGCCTTGGGGAGAAACTGCTTCTGGTCTCTGCAACAGTGCATCACAGTAGCACCAGATGTTTACCTGACACCTTTATTTTGGGGAACCCAATAGGAGTCTGCACATCTGTGCATCCTCTTCCATGTTGTTGAGTCCTGTGGCCCTGTGACCGGGAATGCTGCTGTTTATTTTCCGGTTTCATATACCATCATAGATGACATAGACCATAGACTCTATTTTGTCTCCAGGAGGAAAGGCCAGTCTCCCATACAAGAACAGCTAGAGTGGGGGCAGTACCTTCCTGCGCTAGCAACAGAAATGGGGGCAGGATCCAACTCCTGTGTGTGGTGTTTCCACTGGCTGGTAGCCACGTCCGATTCAGGAGTAGTTGGTCAGTGACCGGTCTCACTATCACCATGAGCGGAGGCTGAGGACTTTGCAGCTTTTCATTCTCAGCAAGGGGAGGGGAGAATGGGGATCACAGTACCCCAGACCCCAAAACAAAACTCTGTTCTCCATCTGCCTTCACACCCTTCCTTCTCCATGACACACCTGCTCCCTACAGAGGCACCAAGTCAGCTCTTCTGTGGTTTTCTATGTTTTCTCCGCCACCAGGAAAAGAAGATGGGAAGAAAGGGAAAATCTATCTTCATTAAGTTTTTAAAGGAGCACAATCTGTTATACCCTATTTTATGTCCCTAGCTAATGTATCAGGGTTCAAAGAGGACAGGAAACCCCTGTGCTCTCACCCCCTTACGTTTCCAAGAAGAAACTTGCGCTCATACGTTATCATCAATATCCCAAGTTCACTCAGAGTGAACAGTGAATATGTAAGAGGTTGTGTTTTCAGAACCCTTGTTCTTTTCATCCTAAACTGAATAAAAATATCCTCCTCTGTGAAGTCACAAGCCCTATACACATTGGTTCCGGAAATTGCTCTCAGGTGTTACTAAAAGAAGAGAAGAGGGAAGATTCAGATACTTTGTGAAGCCCTGAATGGTCTCCCCACTCTAGATTCTACACCCTGTGGTGTATTGACTTACATACCATGTGGAACAAGCCTGTTCAGGCTCCAAAAACCTGGGCACTGATTCCCACTCACCTTCTTGCTTGGGTATCTTTCAGTCATAAAGCTCAGAATTCAAAGATTTAGGGTCCAAAGAAATACACATTTTTCAGCAACACAGTACAGGCACTTTGAGTACATGAGCAGTGATATCAAGGAGTAATCCTCATATTCAAAGGAACTGCTTGAGAGAAGACTTTAACATCCCATAAGCATCAATTTGAGGAGCTCAAGGAACATATAACCTGGAAATGGGAAACCCTGTGCAGAGCTAGAACAGGGGCCAAAACAGTTCAGATGTAAAAGGAGAAAATTCTTAGTGAGACTGGCTTTGAAGGAAGGGATCAGACAGAATTCAAACATGAGAAAGTAGGTCTTGGAAGGAGATGACAAGATACCCAGGAAATGCCCAAGGTCTGCTTGTTTCCTTACAGATCAGGAAAGGTACAGGTCCTTCTCCTCTTTACCTGACTGCATTCCTGCACAGTAGTGGCAATGAAAGGGAACACCCATTCAATCCGGGAATCAGAACAACACCAAATCCTTTCCTATCTAAGACCCAACCACAGGTTCCAAATGTGAGGAACATAAAACCTGTTAGTTTCTGCGATATTTCCTGATAGACCCCATCATAGATAGAAGGAGATCAGGGGAGGCATGTTGTACCATGAGAACAGCAACTGAATAAGCACTGGAAGACCAATTCTCCTCCAAGGTCATTAGGGACAACACACTTTCTCAGGCAAGGTTGTATAATTCTGGTCAAACCTGGGATGTCTGGACATGATGATCCTGTGCAGAAATATTGAGATGAACCAGCCCTGCCGCTGTGCCAGCCCTCCCAGCCTCTTCTTATTTGCATGTCTCCAGAGCACAGCCCATTGCTCTGAGAACTGCTTGATAAGATGTTCACACAATGTGTAGATGTCAGTCCCAGTCAGGACACAGCAGGAACATGAGGGCCTCCTCTCAACTCTTGGGGCTCCTGCTGCTCTGCCTCCCAGGTAAGCAGGGTCAGCACTGGGACTTCATTCAGCCAGTGCAGTCAGTACTGCCTGGCCCTCAGGGAAGGCACAGAGAACACAATTAATTGTGTGGTCACTTTTTGTATTTGTCCCCAATTTCAGGTACCAGATGCGACATCCTGATGACCCAGTCTCCATCCAGCTTGTCTGCATCTGTGCAAGGCAGTGTGACCATCAACTGCCGGGCCAGTCAGGACATTAGCAAGTATGTAGCCTGGTATCAACAGAAACCAGGGGAGCCACCTAAACTCCTCATCTACGATGCAACTAGCTTGCAGTCTGGGGTCCCAGCGAGGTTCAGCGGCAGTGGGTCTGGGGCAGATTTCACTCTCACCATCAGCAGCCTGAAGCCTGAGGATGCTGCAACTTACTACTGTCAGCAGTATAGGAGTTGGCCTCTCACAGTGATACAAGCCACAGCATAAACCTCCAGGGAAGCAGAAGTGAAAGGGAGGGCTGCCCCGCTGCTCCCCTGCCCTCTCTGTCTGCTCAGAACATTTCTCAGGTGCAAGATCCTATATGGGAGGCATTTATGTTGTAACACAGGTTAAAAATCCTATGGAAAATGAGATGACACCACAGATACTGCAAACCAGAATTGTTTTAAACACAGGCAAGATGTCTTAACTACATACAATGGTTGTTTCTCAGATGTATATTTTAACAGGTATTAATTGTAGATTAATTTCAGATTTCAATGCATTTCACTCTAATATTCCTGTGTATGCAGACAGTGTCCACTGACCATATCCATCCCTGCGTCCATCCTTCCACACTCATTCTTGACTCATTTCCTGTCAAGTTATCAGCAATCACTCTTCCATTTTATAGTTGATTTTTAAAAAATAATTTTCATATATGAGGGAGAATATCTGATATTGTAATTATTGTGTCTGCCTACTTTCTGCTCCCATTTCAATGAAGGCTTTGAGTGATATTTGTGACCTGGGATGACAGGGGGTTGTTACACTGAAGGGCTTTGGTTTCTCTATCACTGCGGAGAGGTGAGTTGATGTTATTTGTAAATGAAAGGTTTACGGTGCATTAGATAAGAAGACACTGTAGATGTATTAGAGAATGTGGATCATGCATTTATAAAGATCGTATTATCTCCCTAGTGTAAGAAACTGAAAGAATAAATAAGATCCAAAAGGTACAATAGATACTGTGAAACAGAAAAATTACTGCTTAAAAGGAAAGGACAACTGGGGTTGGGGAAATGGAGACAAGAAGGAAAGAAGGAAGGGAAATATAAATTAAAAAAAAATATATATGTATAAACACACACACACACACACACACACAAGATAGCTAACATAACCGTGGCTACTATTTTCTATTGGTTTGTTGAATGGAACAGTTAATGCTTAATTGTTTAATCAGTTTTGCATGCCTGTATGTGGTAATTTGAACAACTACTTTGAAGATAATAATATGCCATATAACAACCACTGTTAATTTCTATAAGCTTGGTTTGAAATTCTGTATTGCTTTTATTGTTTTTCTTATTTTCTATTCTCTTTAAAATAAAAAAAAGAATGTGGATCTGAGTGTGAGGTTGAAGAATACCACAAGGGAAAGTGTGGGAAAAGCCTTGTCAGGAGCCATCATCCCTCTGAGACCTCTGCTGCCTCCCTACCCAGTGCATCTACAGCGCTAGGTCTGAGCGTGGGAGCTCGCCCAGGCTGAGCCACTGGGGATCTCACAGCAGAGCTGCGAGGGAGAGTTTCTGGGATGGGAAAGATGGGGCTGAGTTCACAGATCTAGAGCTGGAGCTGTGTTATAAAGGGAAACTATTTGCCACATGAGAAATATAGCACAAGAAAAGCTTAAATCTTAGATGAACACCATCTACTCAGGACCGCCAAATTCTGACAAGTGCCTCATGTCCTGGATGTCTCTCTCATGTGTCAAACTCATGGATTCCCTGTGGATTTTTTTCCACACAACTCAGCCAGCCCCTATCCACAGGTTTCCTCAACACTGACATGCTTCAACCTGAAAACTTGTCACAATTGTCTGACCTGTTCTATTCCTACGGAAACACACATTTACAAGCCCAGCTCCTTCTGAGACCTAGAGAAATGACCGATGCTGTGAGTTTGATTTAGCTACTTAAACACTCATATCACCTTGTGTACAGTCACCACTTTTCTCTGCAAGGAATTTTTCATGTTGGCAATATTTGATTTTTCAAGTATATATGATTCCCTCTAATGATTTTATTATCCTTTCCTCCAAACTTTTAAAACAAATAACATTTCTACGGTTGCCTAAAATCCTGTACCCTCTGAGATTTCACTCCAAAAGCACTGCCATTATACAGCGAAAATGGGTCCATGGGTGTTATTTTATTCATTCTCTTGTATCTGAGACACAAAACCAGACACAGTTTTATTTTGGCTGAAAGGTTGTAGAGGTCTCAGCCCACCGGGAGCTGGCTCCAAGGAAGGGCATAGGGCAGAGGAGAAACAGCTCGTGGCATGGCAGGAAGGAAGCAGAGAGCAATTAAATGAGTGGGCGGGAGATAGAGGCTTCCACACCACACACCCGTGACCCACCCTGTCCGACCAGGCTGCACCTCCCAAATTATGTTTATCCTAAACTCAACCCTAGTGGCCCAATCCACCGTGAGTATCTGATTCTCATGATCCAAACAGTCCCATAAACCCCACAGAAAGGATTTCAGGGGGAGGGTATCCAAACACAAACCATAACAGGCCCCCTCAGTGTCCCCACAACCCACAGCATGGTCAGAGTCAGGAGGACAAGGGAAGAAGCAGACACACTGCAACACTTGTGCCTCCTTGAGAAATAAACTCACATGTGGTATCACTACTGCTCTTAATTGAAGCCATAGTTTCATCCTTAGCAACACCCAGGATGGTTACAAGAATCATTGCTCTGACATGCTCTGCACAAACATTCACACATTCAGAAAGAGAATGTCTTTTCATTTAATATGTCATAACAGAAACTCTTCTGTTTCATTTATTTTTAATTTTTTGCAAAATTGCAGATTGAACCCAGGGTACTTAACAAAGAAGAAAATTGCAATTTTTTTTGCATATTTTTTGAGACAGCATATGGCTAAGTTGCTAAATTGGCCAGGTGAGATTCTTCTATATGAGTTTCTTCAGGGCATATATCCTGAACAAGTAAAGATTTTGTCAAAGACTTTTGCTATGTGAATAGAAATAATAACATGACTTATATTTCTTTGTATTTTTGCATTTCCTGATATTTGTTGATTTGCACATGATGAACCATCTCTATTTCTGGAATGAAACCAAATTATCATGTTCTTTAAGCCTTTAATGTGCTATTTATTAAGTTTATAAGAATTTAATGAAAACCTTTAGAGATTTGGTCCAATGTTTTTGCGGAGTCGCTATCTGGGTTTGAGATCATGGTGATACTGTCTTTGTAGGATGAATCTGGAAGCATTCCTTCACTTTCTATTTCATGGGTCATTTTGAGGAGCATTTGCTTTAGTTCTTTAAAGATGGGGTAAATAAACTTCATCAAACTGATTGGCAGCGTGGGTGCTTTCTGAATCATTGATGAGAAGTGGTTGCTCCATCCTGGAAATATCAAAACAATAAAGAGGATTCAGCTCTGCTATTCAGCCCCACTCAGACACTGGAGTGCTTATTAACACAACAATCGGTACCTGCAGTGTATTGATCTGCAGGGATCTGTCTCCCCTACTAGCTTGGTACACAGCACTTAGGTCTCTCTTTGTCCCAGATTGGCTGTTTGTCTGCTAGCTTAGTGTGCTGTCTTAGATTGCATTAGGATTTTCTTCTTTAGCGCCCTAGGCGAAAATATCACCACCCTCAATAAGCTACCACACATTCAGTCTTCGTTCTTCCTATTTTTTTCTCATTTCAATTGTTATTCTAAATACCAGTATTTGCGGGATTTTACATGGTCCTGACATTTTCCCTCCTCATTCCATGCTTGCTTATGTTTATCTATGTCACCAGACTGCTGCATCCTTGCTGGTTTATACTAAGCACCTGGAGCAGCCCGTGTGCACTGGTGACCTGAAGTCCCTCAGATTGATCTCTCTGAGTCTAAAGTGTCTACAAATATGGAGGAAGATAAATTGCAGTAGTAACCGGGTGATTGAATCACTCATTGAATGATTCAAGTGAGCCACTGGAGTTTTACCATCTTCTTTCACAATTTGTCCTTTTGCTTCAGGACTCTAGTTTTATTGTGGTGTCCCTTGCGGGTTCTGGTGATTACAAATCATGAGCATGCGATCTGTTCTTCTTCTTCCTCTTTCCACTCCTGGAGAGTAGGGCTGATAATTTACCGCATGGAGATTATCAGGGACCCTTAGCCTGGGGAAGACTCAATATTAACTACAGGCACCACCAGCAGGGAACCTAAAAACAGCCAATCTTTGATTTTTGTAGGACTGAACTCTATCCAGCAGGCTCTCTGTTATATAGGAAAATAACAAAAGAAAATGATGAGCATCACAGTGAGGAAAACAGCACTGCACTCAAGGGAAAAGCTGACTGACTTGGTCCTCTGCCCACAAGGGAGAAAAAACAAACTGCAAACATCTATAGCTATGTAGTCTCATCAGGGACACCTGGGGCACTGAGCCTGGCTGAGATTAGCTAGGCTTGCAGCTGTCCCACCCCGCCCACCCTGCTGATTTGCATGTGCCCAGACAACAGCCCAGGCCCTGGAGACTTCTTCATAGTCTGCTCACACCCTGTGCAGGACGCAGTCCCAGTCAGGACACAGCATGGACATGAGGGTCCCCGCTCAGCTCCTGGGGCTTCTGCTGCTCTGGCTGCCAGGTAAGGATGGGCAGCACTGGGCATTTCTTCAGCACTCTATGGTCAGGGCCAATGAAAATTTTCAGGAAGTTCTTCTATAACATGATCAATTAAGTAAATATTTGCTTTTCTTTTTCCACTGTCAGGTGGCACATGTGATGTCCAGTTGACCCAGCCTCCCTATGTGTCTGCATCGTTAGGAGACAAAGTCACCATCTCTTGCCAAGCCAGCCAGGGTGTTAGCACTTATTTAAACTGGTATCAGCAGAAACCAGGGCAAGTTCCTAAACTCCTAATCCGTTATGCAACCAGTTTGCAGTCTGGGGTCCCATCCAGGTTCAGCGGCAGTGGGTCCGGGACAGATTTCACTCTCACCATCAGCAGCCTGAAGCCTGAAGATGTTGCAACTTATTACTGTCAACACTATCTGAGTTGGCTTCCCACAGTGATACAGGCCATGACATAAACCTCCCAGAAAAGCAGAAGTATGAGGCTGGGCTGACCCAGCTTCTCTTCCTAGGGCCTGAACCTGATATGAGTCTTTCTCAGATAAGCCCATATGTGAAGGTCATTTCAAGGTCCTAGGGAGAGGGTCAGGCAGGGCCTCGTCCCTTAACACATTTTCGTCCTCCCCAGCTCCAGCAACCCAGACATGGATGATGCCTCTCCTAATTTCTTCAAGGACACACGTCATTACACATTAGAAGTGTGGATTAGAGCAAGACTGGAGATTTATACAGGAAAAGGCAAGCACTGGTAGCTATCACAAACAGAAATATAAAATAAAATCCATAGAATGCGCATTTAACTTCCTTTCAGTCACCACAAGTATGGTAGTGAAGGAGACATATAAAGAAACAAAACACAGAACACAGAATGACCTGGACATGGTGGTGTTTGCCAATAATGACAGTAGAAGGGAGGCTTAGGCCACAGGGTTGGCATAAATCCGAAGCTAGACATGGACTTCACAATGGCTTGAAGGCAACAGTGAGCTACACAGTGAGAACCTGTTTCAAATTAAAGCAGAACAAACAAACCCCCTCCAACTGCAACAAAAGTAGATTCTTCAGTGAATCATTCTCATTCTTCATAAGCTCAAGAATCCCCGCAACATAAATGTCACGTAGCAATTATTTCTGTAAAGGCAATTACAGTGTAGGCAGCAATGTTAAGGTGCAAATTTTATATTGATGAGAAAAGCAGATGCTACAACTACAAGATCCTCTGATGCTTCCTCAGAAGGCACAGCGCCTCTGCCACTGATGTTATGGTCCCTCCAACCATGCGGTGCTCAGACGTGACGTGAAAACTCAAGTGTGGGAGCTTGAATGTTCTCAGCAGCCTTAGGACAAAGACACATGTGATTCTCCACCCAATCCTGTCCCTCACAGTGCGCACAGGTCCTGCTCAATAATCTTCCTCCAGCTCCAAGTCCCAGAGGCCCTTCTCGGAACATTTCAATGGAAAATGACTTGAAAAGCATCTCAGGGAAACCGAATTCCAGAAATTTTGGTGATTACAGAAATATGGCCTGTGCCATGACTTATTTGTCTGCAGTATCTACTGCAGCTCAGAACTGTGTCAGTTAGGTTGTAGCGCCACAGTATTTTTTATGTATGCTGTGAAGTGTAATCAGAAGTTTGTGGTTCCAACACACAAGAGTCATGAAGGCACAGTGTTAAGACAAAGTCAAAAGTGTACATGCAATGTATAAAAATCATTTGAGAAAAGCACAACTTTCTTTACAAAAGAGAAACCAGAACCACGCTAATGTGGATGTAGCATTACATTCCATCTACACCAAATCTGTCCAGAATGTAAAAGCATCAGCAGCATCAGTGAGATTTTATAAATGCACAATTTCAGAATCACATTAGACCTCCTGAAGGGCAATCTGCATTTTAGCTTGTCACCATGTGACCCAGAGAAGGATTAAGAAGGTATGTTTCAACGTTTATTTCAGATGATGAGATCACTTTACAGTTAATGAATCTATTAAAGGATATTTCTATTTAAAACTATACATTTAAAAAATGCACCTGTGCTATTCTTTTTTTTGTTGTACAAAAAAATGTGTCAAACTGAGTTAATTGTAAAGAAAAATATTGGTTTCACTCAATTTTGGAGGTTCCAAGTTCAAGAGTGTGTCGGTTCATCTGCGTGTCCTCTGGTAAGGACACAGCCATCACAGTAGAATATGGCATGTGAGTAGGAAGGAGACAAGCTGCATGCTGGGGTGGCCAAGTGTGTAATGTTACTTCCTTTGTGACATCACCCACTCATTAAGAACAGCCCACTGTGTAAGATCAGTGCTGATCCCTACCAGAGACAGCACCTACAGCGATCTCACCCCCTCACACCAGGCCATAGCACTTAGTAGCTCTCTACCTGTTTTGTGGCTGCAGAGGGAACCCGGCCTCCAGGACAGAAGTCTTGTTGGATAAGCAACACCCAAACCTCAACACTTTCTATCTCCATTTGATTGATACAAAATGAAATGCAGAATACTTTACAATGACTATCCTCATCTAAGGACAAGAGAAACAACTATTTGTGAATAGAATGATCCAGTACTTACCCATGTGGTAAACTTGGGCATTTTGCTCACTCTTGTAACTGATCATGAGAAGGCAGGACCCCTGGAATTTGTTGCTCTTTAGTATTTGTCCCTGATCAATCAAAATCTCGACATGAGATGAGGAGCCTGCATTGCCCTTATTCCGTCAGCTCTGCCAGAGTAGGAGACCGTGGACAGGAAGATGCAGGGACATGAAACACGTGTTCAGTGTTCACACGCTGATTTCTAAGTGTCTCTTTATCAGTCATTGTTCTGCAAACATTGACCAACACAAAATCTCCTCATCTAGAACTTCATATAAGTTTTTATTTAAAATGTATAGCTTTAGGGGCTGGGGGTATAGCTCAGTGGCATAAGTGCTTGCCTGGCAAGCGCAAGGTTCTGAGTTCGATCCCCGGTACTGGAAAAAAAAAAAAAAAAGAGTAACAGGCATACTCTTATCTAAAATGTATAGCCTTAATGTAAATATTTTGTAATTAACATATGAGGATCTTCAGAAGTTAAAATTAACAATTAAAGAACAAAACTTGTAGAATTCTGCCTACACATTAGTAATATAAAGAGAGGTGCATCTATTTTACTGTACATAATATTGGGGACACATGCACACATTTGCATGCACAGATATATGCGTTAAAATTGTAAGTGAATTCAAGCATTTCTTTGTGTTTATGGACTGTGTCTAGTAATACAGACATGTTTTTGCTTTGACATTTGTCAGTCATTTGAATTTGACGGACATCACACCACTGTGTTCGTCCAAGATGTCGTGGAAGAGTGGAAATCACGCAATGCAAACTTTAAGTGTCCTAGCTCGTGGACCTTGTCACACAGCGAGTCTAAAGCCAGCCATTATTGCTCATGAATGGTGGGGCTAATGGTTTAGAGATTTCACAGTCAGTAAATTCACTGGCCCTGGAAAATGGCATCATTTGTATGTTTAAGGTTGCACGAAATACTCATCAAGAGGAAATCTTTTTTTTTGGCTCATACCTGTCACTGAGTATCTTCCTACGGTCTCTCCCTCTCTGCAGGCTCCAGTGTTTGTAATTAAAGTTCTGACCTCTGAGAATAGTTTCATCACGCCACACAGAGGACAACTGGAAATGGAGAACAAAAGTTAGTACAGGCAAGGAGTAAGTGAGCGTCTCTGGGAAATAAGCGGCTGACTCTCTCGCCTGTAACCTGGTAAATAGAAAGCAATGAACAGAAAACGTTATCGGGGGTCTACATTCCTGATTCATAAATTATTAACTTTTAGCTGAAAGCCAGATATAACAAACTAATGTAACCACAATAGCAGACAGTTCCTGAAACCCATTTATGATTGTGATATTTAATCAAACAAGAAAAAAGAAGTGTGAAGATGTGTCAGAAACAAAGATGCATTACTAGAAAGGGGATGGCTGTGATGCAACCAGAAAAACCACAGGTGTTTCTCCACATGTGGCCACAAGAGGGCGGAAGTGTACAGCTGTGATAGGAGAGAAAGCTCTGCTTGTGTCTAGAAAAGCCCTGGAATCTTGGGCATTCTTGGATGGTACTATGATGGAGTCATCGTCCGCTTTCATTCAGGAATAATTTTGTCCATTTTCCCAACAGATTTCATGTCAATAGGCAAAGATCACTTAGGGCAGACTCAGAATGATCTGATCAGAAAAGTATTGGCTAAAACAAGTTCTGTCACAGTGAAAAGCAGAGCATTTCTGAGTCTGATGAGATGGCGCACAAGGAAAAAGCACTTGAAAAATAACTGTTATTCCAACAAGAAAGAGAGTGAGGCCTTTGTCCCTGTGTCGTAGAAAAGGAATACGTTGCTTCTCTTTGAGATGTGAAAAGGTTTAGAAGCTAATGTTCACCCTCGGGCAGGCATGTAGGATTTGAACACCTGCAATCAGACTAAAGTTTCTTCACAAGCATCATCTCTCCCTGGCTCCAGAGATAGTATTGGCAAGGTGTAGCTTCCAAATCCCAAGGAAATATGTTTAAAATCTGGCAATGTCTAAAAGGACAACGCCAAACAATATATTTCGTTATACCTATATCAATAGTGACATTCAGGAAAGTAAACTGCTATGTCTGTGTACTCAGTGAGACATCACCGTGTCTCAATTCATTTCCCATCTGGTATGAATCCTCTATGATCGTGTGTGAAGTTTAAATTCATCCATGTATCATCACCTGTCCAGCCTGAGACTATGGTTGGACCATTCCCAGGTGTCTGGGCACAGCTCACTCCTGAGCCACAGTGAGGCACTGCTTCTCCAAAGAACCTGTGGTGCAGATCAGGCGGCTACCTGCTACCTTGAGGCTTTTTTTAAAATTAAGTTTATTGCCACATTTTAGGTATATGCAGTGATCACATTCATCATAGGGAATTTGCACTTGTACATAATATACCTCAAGAGGGCTGGGGATATAGCTCAGTGGAATAAGTGCCTGCCTAGCAAGCGCAGGGTCCTGAGTTCGATCCCCAGTGCCGCAAAACAAAAAAAACAAACAAAAACAAACAAACATAATATACCTCAATATTTCATTTTTTTCTTCCTTTCCCCTCCCCTCTTGCAATGCCTCTTTCCTTCTTTATTTATAAATATTTCTTTACATTTTATCTTCTTTTCTCATAATGTTCTTTTTCTCCTCTTCCTTTCCTCCTGACCCCTCCCTAGTTTCCCTTTTCTTTTGAGCAATTTCTTCCCATATCACCATATCTCTTGTACAGTTGGGTTCTTATTTACACTTTCTGTGTCTCATATTGGTGAGACAATGTGACATTTATACATGTGTGAGTAATTTATTTCACTTAACAGTACGGCCTCAAAGTCCAAGTGTTTTGCACAGAGACATGCATGTGTGCTGACAGGCCATGTCTGTTATCCAACTGAAGTTCTGTTCGGCTCCTACTCATCCATGATAAAGACATTTCCAAATCTCCCTGCCAGGATGGTCTTGGTAGGGTCACCTCATTCATCAACTTCATTACATTGGCAGCTGCCTACTGCACTAATAAAGCTCACTTCTGGGTGGGCCTGGATGAGTGTCAGAGGCACCATCTTGGGTCTGTATCTGGTCCCTGGCCCCTGTGCCCCACTGTGCTGTTAAACATACCATGACTTAACCATGTGGAGCCGGCTGCCATGGACTGAACTCTTTGAACCTGTGAGTCAATTATCCCTCTCCTCCTCTAAGATGTGCATGTCACGTGCTCTGTTCGAGCAATGCGAAACTTGATGTGTGCCATGGTATCTAGTTCTTTCTGCATATAGTTCAGTTTTAGTGCCAGAAATGTGATGTAATTTTCATCCACTGTGGGAGCCTACTGAGAACAAAGCCTGAGTACTGGGAGTCAGTTTTATTGGGGACATCCCCAGTCCTGGTCAAGCTGAATCACATTACTTTACACTGTCTTATGAGGGGAAACTATGTGCCATGTGAGAAATATACAGCAGGAAAAGCCTCAATCTCAGATAAAAGCCATCCACTCACATTCTCCAAATTCAGTCAAGTGCCTCACACCTTGTATGTCCAGCTCATGAGTTGCACCCCTGGATCCCTGTGTTTTCTTCACCCAGCTCAGAATTTCTCTCTCAGGCAGCCCCATCCACAGGTTTCCTCACCTCTGCCACGCTTCAGCCTGAAAATGTGTAACAACTCTCTTATTGTCTTCATATGAAAACAGACTTTGAAAAGGCCAAGCCCTTGTGAGACCCAGAAGCTTTACAATAAAATTAAAAACACTACTTAACTATGACATGGACTTAGTTACTTAAACACTCTAGTTACCTCCTGATTAGTCACCCCTGTCTCTGGAAAGAATTTTCCATGCTAGCAGGATTTGATTTTTCTCCTCTGTGTAATTTCCTCTAATGCTTTTATTTATCCTTTTTTTCCAACTTTCTGAAGCAGCCTGACATTATCAAGAGGAGATTGCTAGGCTTTCTGTGATATTCCTCATCTGCAAACCCCAAGGTTTCCACCATCTGTTGGGTATGGCCTTCCCTAACACCCAAAGGACACAATGCTGTCTACGTCACAAACCAGAAATACAGAATATACTGAAACGTGTATATTTCTAGATGGAGTCATGTGTTTTTTCATTCCCACCAAAAGCCCCAGGATTTCAAATTCTCAGAAATTGTATTTCAACTGTGTGAATCCCAGTATGGACCAGCTGCCCTTCAGCTTCTCAGCTTTTCAACTTCTCCTGTCTGGTGACCCTCAGGTTTTGTGTCATTATTTAATTTTATTTCTGGATCATTCTGAATCATGGAAGATTTCATTCACTTATGCAAGTGTTGTAAGAGCTATCTGTTGGTTTGACCCGCTGAACTCATTCACCCTACTCTTTTTCCAGTTACCAACATCCCAGTTCAGAATGGCCACCAGAGTATCATCTCTCATTTAATCACAAACAAAATTTATTTATGCAATATTTTTTGCTGTGCAAAACTCTTTAAAAATAACTAAATTCTGCTGAGCATAATTTGCTCAGCAAGCGTCTGGAATCCCACCAGTGGGGCGGCTGAGGCAGAAGGATTGCAGGGATTTCGATACAAGCTGGGCTGCAGTGAGACCTTGTCTCAAAAGAAATATAAAGAATAAAATTAAAAATAAAAATAACTAAATTCTTTGAAAAAAATGAAATTAAAGGAAAAGGATAGTATTGTAGGAGAGAAATTCCTTTTCAAAACGTCAATAAATAAGTAACATGATAAAGATGCTGGGATCCTCACCACAGGGAGCTAGATTTTCCCGCATGGAGAATGCACTATTTGTTACGTTACAAAGGCCTCCACCCACATTACAGGAAGAACTAGCAGGGTAGACGCCAGTGTGACACAGCTACAATCCCTGACAGGAGCCCTTGAGAGGGCAATGTTCGGAGCTCTGTGAGTGTAGGGAAACATCCAATACAGTGGTACCGCAGTTCCTGAACTCAACTTTTCCATAGTTCTGGTTGTAAACCAGATTAGATGAGAACTGAAACAAATTTCCCCATTAAGGTCAACCTTGATCCTAACCCTTGAATTTGATTCAGTTTGTGGCCAGAATCATGGAAAGAAACACTTTCTCAAAACAGGAAACCACTGTATGTACCCCAGGAAGTTAGGGATGCAAGAAACATGAACTTTTCTTGAGGCAAACCCCAGGCAGTAAGTTGAACCTGCCCTAGATACAGGCCAAGTGCTCTGGAACTAACAATGCAGTAAGAGCAGGACTGTCCGAGCTTTGGGAACTCATATCTCAGCACAGTCTCTCCTGGTTTCTACACTAGAGCTGTGGGATTTCATCTTCGCACTCTTTTTTAATCTTGTCTTTGCCTTTCTTTGGCACAGCTCCTTCCTATGAGATGAGCAGGTTTCCCCCATATCCTCCACCACACCAGTTCTTCCTTGGAGGCGGCTGAGCACGAACTGAGTGTCCTGAGGCTGTGAGGCAACACAAAGCTCTGCTCCTTTACATTTGGAGAGTCGGTTGTTTTGTCTCGGTGATGGAGAGGCGACTGACACAAGCAGGTAATTCGTACGATCCTCGTCTCTGTATAGTGTGGAGCAACTACACTGGGCTTGTATTTTTAAAGTGTTAGCAATACATATTTAGGGAGAAAGATGTGTATTCATAATCAGGAGCATTAATTTTAAGTTCACAGATAGTATAGAGAAATGGCAAATCCATTTCCAACAACGGAAGATTTTTACAAAACTTTATATGCTGAATATGCATGAGCAACAGAGTATGAGAAAAAAACAACCAATTATGCTGCTATACTTTTTATAGCTTTATCCTTACATTTTATTAAAAACACCTCCAATTTCTCAAATTCAAACTTCTTTACAAAACACCCTTTAAAAAATTGATTAAAAGAAAACATGGTAAATTTCCTACTGTTGCTCATTTTTCCACAATTCAAATTTCTATATAGATAATGGTTTAAGGATATTTTTAATGTAGCAATATTCCAAATAAAAAGAAAATGTAAACAAGCATTATGTTTCAGGCAATAAATTTATTTTTGTGTTTTATTCCTCGTTTGATTCTAGTAAGTTCCAAGTGGTAGAAAACAACACTTTCATTAGCAAGACTAATTAGGACTGTGATTTTTTTTAGGCTAAGATACAAATTTTAATTGATCAGTATTCTAGGAAGAAAAAAATCACACTCACCAAAAACTATAAAAGTAATGAACGTATAAGATACTTATTGTAATCCTAGCTCCTCATAACAATGCTATCATGACCCACGTTATAGGAGTGAAGTTCCACATTTAAAGATCAACATTATATGGTAAACTATTTAAAATATTTTATACAACTTCCAATTTTTTTAAAGTATCTTACTTGGAAATGTTACCCCAAAATACTCAGATCAATCTTCTTTATAGAATCACACCTAAAATTCTATTTGTTTATATTTCTAAGCAACTAAATATGATATTAGATTTAACCTCAAATTACATAATAGGACATCTATTCTTTCCAATGCTGCAAGGTTAATTTGTTCAGGTCAGTGAATGTCCTTCTGAAGTAATTTGAGGTAGACTATTTATTAGGAGTAACTGAACTCATTATTAACCCAACCAGAAAATAATCAGTTTGTTTTCTATCTTAAAGGTTAGTGGTATGATAGACTCACACCCCTGAGCAGTTATATCTTTAATGAGGCCCAAGAAAAACATCACTGCCAGGCCCAGGAGAGGAAGAGACATGCCAGCAGCGGATGAAGTTCTTCCCTTCTCAGAGGGAAACTCTGGGGACTGTGGGCTCAGCTGTGGCTGCCCCTTTACATGGTCTGGTCAGCAGACAGGCTTTCCACACAGAAAGGAGTCTTCTCCTGGCATCACAGGCTTGGCCTGAGTCAGTGCCAGTGGGTATGGAGCACTTTCCTTCTCTGCTCCTCTGCCCTGTGGGGCAGGCCGCAGCTGTCTCCTCCCCAGCCCTCAGCTCTCTCAGAGCAAGCCTGACCTCAGCCTGGTTTGAAGGCCCTGATCCCAAATTCTTCCTCAGTTTCACAGCCAGCAGGTCTGTGCTCCCTCAAATAACTCACCCTATTTCCACATTTGTCATCCTATTTCCGCATTACACCTGGGTAACTACAAGTGTGATTTCATCTCATCATCAGGGCAATGCTTTTCCAGCATAGACACATGGAAGTTTCATTCCTATCTCTCTAATCCATGTAACTGAACACTTACTAGAGCAACATTAAATCAAGGCAAATATTTTTAAATGTCAACACAACAACCATCCCACTTTTTTTGTTGTTGATGGTACGCCAGCTCTCAGTGCACATGGCAAGAACAACATGTCTCTTCTATGAGGTATGCTAATGGTAGTTCAATGGGAATTGCATTGAATCTGCACAACAGTTTTCGTAGTATGGCTATTTTCACAATATTGGTTCTTCCTAACCATGAGCAGGGTATTTTTTTCCATTTATTGAAATCCTCTTCAATCGCTTTTTTCAAAGTACTCTAGTTTTCACTGAATAAATCTTTCACATTCTTTGTTAGATTGATTCCTAAGTATTTCAATTTCTTGGATGCTATTGTAAAAGGTATGGTTTCCTCAATTTCTCTCTCAGTCTGTTTGTTGTTCGTGTATAGGAATGCTATTGATTTTTGGGTGTTGACTTTGTATCCGGCTACGCTGCTGAACTTGTCAATTAATTCCAGGAGTTTTCTTGTGGAGTTTTTGGGGTAATCCATGTATAGTATCATGTCGTCTGCAAATAGTGATAGTTTGACTTCTTCCTTTCCTATCCTTATTCCTTTTATTTCTCTCTCCTGTCTGATTGCTCTGGCTAGTGCTTCCAGAACTATGTTGAATAGGAGTGGTGACAATGGACATCCTTGTCGTGTTCCTGACTTTAAAGTGAAAGTTTTCAGTTTATGTCCATTTA
>PVLD010016343.1:0-20831 GCA_004027595.1 Dinomys branickii | reverse complement strand
TGATCTGATCAGGAAGTATTGGTTAAAACCAGTTCTTCCGTCAGATATAGTAAAAAGTAGAGCATTTGTGAGTCTGATGAGATGGATCACAAGGAAAACACAGTTGCAAAGTAACCCTTAGTGTAACAAAAAGAAAGTGAGGCCCGGGCCCCTGTTTGTAGACAAGGAAGAAGGTGCTCCTCATCCAGACGGAAGAAGTTTGAAACCTTCAAGTTCACCACAGGCCACACCCCTGCGGATCAGACTAATGTTTCCTTACAAGCATGGTCTCAGCCTGGCTCCGGAAGCAGGACTGGTATGGTCTACCTGTCAGCTGCTCAGAAACTATGCACAAAATCTGTCAGTGACTAAAAAGATAATGAGAAACAGTGCATTTCATGATACTGCACCAGTGGTGACATTCAGGGAAGAAAAATGGGCCAAAAGTCATCTCTCAGTACCTAGTGAGAAGTCCCAATGGAGCGATTCATTTCCCTTCAGTTATTAATCCTCTAAGATCATGTTAGAACTTTTTATTCTCCCATAAATCATGACCCTCCCAAACCGAAACTGTGCTTGGACCATCCCCAGCCAGAGTTCATTTATGAACCACAGAGAGGTATTGTTCTTGATAGAGCCTGTGGTTACAGTCAGGCAGGTGTCTGCAAACTCGAGTTCTTTGCACAGAGACGCTCATGTGTTGACAGCCTATGGTTGTTATGATGTTTTGTTCTACTCCTGCTCATCCAGGATGAAGACATTTCTCAATTGCTCTGCCATGATGGTCTCGGTAGGTTAACCGTGTTCATCAACGTGCTTGCATTGGCAGCCACCTAGCACATCAATAGAGCTCACTTCTGGGAGTGCGTGAATAAGCGTGTGAGGGTCCATCTTGGAATTTATGCCTGGTCCCGGCCCCTGTCCTCCACAGTGTGTTCCTCTCTCTACTTCCCAGCTGCCATGGGTTATGCAGCTTCATTACACCACCTCCATATGCCACGGTGTAACCATGGGGAGCCAGCTGCTATGGGCTGAATTCTCTGAAGTTGAGAATCAAATATCCCTCTCCTCCACTAAGATGCGCGAGTCAGGTGCTCTGTTCCAGCAAAGGGAAACCTGACCAATACTCAAGGTATAAGTTTCTTTCTTCATAGGAATGAATTTTAATGGCAGAAATGTGATGGCTCTTTTCATGCAGTATGGGAAACAACTGAGAACATTGTCCGAGTAATGTAAGTCAGTGTCATTGGGGAGACCCGCAGTTCCGTTCAAGCTGAATCACTTTAATGCTTACTGCCTGAAATAGGGAAACTATGTTCCAGGTGAGATATTTACATATAAGAGAAGCTTAAATCTTAGATGAACACCATCCACCGAGAACCTCCAAATTCAGTCAGTGCTTCACATCCTGAATGTCCACCTTGTGAGTCAAACACCTGGATACCCTGTGCTTTCTTCCCTCCTTTCAGGATTTCTCTGTCAGGTAGCCCTAACCACAGATTTTCTCAAACTTTATGTGCTCAACTTAAAAATTTGTAAAAATTGTCTCACTGATTCTATTCCTCTGGAAACAAACGTTCATAAGGCCAGGCCCTTCTGAGGCCCAGGTGCTTCAGAATTAAAGTAGAAACGTTACTGATGCTGTGAGATCCACTTAGGTACTTAAACTGCTCCGTGACCTTCCAGTGAGTGATCACTTTTCTCTGTAAAGTGTTTTCCATGTTGTCAGGATTTGATTTTTCAACTCTGTGCACTTCTTTGTAAGGCTGTTATTTATCCTTTTCTTCCACCTTCTGAATCAGGCTGACATCACCAGATAGAATCTGTTAGGCTTTCTGGGCCTTTCCCTGTCTGCTAACCCCAATGTTCCCACCCCCTCTTCAGTATTTCCTTCCCCAACACCTAAAAGAGACAGACCTATTGATGTAAAAGATTAGAAATACAACACATACTTAAGTGCATTTATTTCTTGGAGTGGGAATTTGTTTCTCTTTCCCACTGGAAGCCTCAGGAATTTAAATTCTCTGGAGTTGTATCTGAGCTGCGTGAGTTCCAGAGCACACGAGCTGTGCTTCAGCCTCTCAGCTTCTCCAGTCTGGTGAACCTCAGCATTAGTCTTATTTCTTCCACTTATTTCTAGATCTTTCTACACGGTAGACAATTTCGCTCGTTCAAACATCTGACCTGTGGGAGCCGGCTGCAGCTCGGTCCTCCATGACCCTCTGCACTCATCTGTCCTACTCTTTCTCAGGGTGTCCACTTCCCACCGGAAAACGGCACCAGAGGAGCATTTGTTATTTAAGAATGAGAAGAATGTCTTTCCTGAAAATGTTATATTGGACAGAACACTTTGAAAATAACTAATTTCTACATATGTGGTGGCACATGTCTATAATCCCAGCCGTTGAGAGGCTGAGGTAAGAGGATCATTGTGAGTTTAAGGCCAACCTGGCCTATGGAGTGAGACCCTATCCCAAATTTTTTAAAATAAAAAACAACTAAATTTTTTCGACAATAAAGAACATTCAATGCAAAGAAAAACTGTGTCAGCAGAGAAAGACCTTTTTCCAAAAAGTCAGCAAATAAGCAACTTAATAAAAGCACCTGGCATCATCACTACATGGTGCTGCATTTTTCAGCAGCACTATTTGGGGGGTCACTGAAGATGCCACCTGCATTTCCAGAAGCTCTAGGGGGATAAACACAAATGTGATACAGCCCAATGTGAGATAGGAGCCTTAGAGGCGATAAGGAGGTCTGTTCAGTGGGACCTTGCTGCCTGAACTTAATTCTTTCCAAAATGGTGGTAGCAAAAGAACCTGGATGAGAACTGAATCAGACTGCCTGATAACGCCAACACTGAACCTTACCTTACCATTGAACTCAATGTCTGACCAGAACTGTAGAAAGAATTAAGTTTGTATATATATTCCAGGAATTTAGTGATGCAAAGCACGTGCATGTCTACGGAGTCAAACCGCAGGCAGTAACTGAAGCTGCCCTTGACAGAGCCCTGGCGTCCCACACCTAGCAATGCGGCAAGAATAAGGGCAGGACTTCCCAAACTTCTGGAGCTCAGATCTCAGCTCCTACCTGGTTGCTAGATGAGAGCTGTGAGATTGAATGTTTGCACCGTTTTTTAATTTTTTTGTCTTGCTTTGGTTTGAATGATTTCTACCGGGTGAAGAGATTTCCTCCATGCCCTTCCACCATGCCACTGTTTCCTTGAAGCCAGTCGACCATGAACTGAGTCTCTTGAAACTGTAAGACAAGTAAAACTGGGAGTGTGGATGTTTCCTCCCTGCTGACTAACACACAGGGGCAATTCTTACTCTCATCATCTGTATATAGTGTAAAGCAAGCAAGTCTGGCTTATATATTGAAAGTGTTGGCGTGAGTTATTAAGGGAGAAAGACTTGTGTTCATAATTAGGAATATTTCTTATTAAATGAATGGATATATAGGGAAGTAGAAAATCGATTTTTAACAAACAAGGACATTTATTAGACTGTTCATAGTGGATATGAAAAAGGAACACATTATGAGAGAAAACAACTAATTATAAATTTCATTAGAAATAGCAACAATTTCTCAAATTTAACATTATTTACAATACACTGTAAAAACAAAATAATTGACAGTTTTAAAACAAAATATGGTAAATTTCCTACTGCTCCTCATTTGTACACCTGTCACATTATTACGTGTCTCATGGTTTAAGGGATTTTTAATTAAACAACTTTTGAAATGAAAACAAAATGTAACCAAACATTCTCTTTCAGTTTGTGAATTTGTTTTTGTTCTCTTTTCTTTTAGTTTCTGATATGTTCTAAGTGGTAGAAAATATTCTTTTCATCAGTGAGATTAATTACATGAGGAAATTTTAAGGCTAAGTTACAAATTTTAATTCATTAGTAACATAAGACAAACAAACAAACAAAAACTACAGCTAATGGTACAAAAATCTGCAGAACTAATGAAAGTCTGAGGTATTTACTGCAATCCAGGCTCCTCATCATAATGTTATCATGACCTGAGTTTCTTGCCTTAAAGTTCCACATGTAAAGTTCAATATTATTTGATAAATTATTTAGAAATAATTCCTATTTCCTAAACTTCTAAATTTATCTTTAAAAACATTCAAATCAATCTTCTGTGTAGAATCATTTCTCAAATTCTATTAGTTTCTGTTCCCCAGTAATTAAATATGATGTTAGGGTCAATAACCCCAACATACACAACACCACCATTTATTCTCTCCATTGCTGCAGGACTTTTTTCAGGTCTGTGAATGTCTTTCTAAAATCATTTTATTAGGATGAGGTGAAATCAATATTAATCCCTTCAATGACAAGCAAAGAATAGTCAGTTTGTTTTCTATCTTAAGGGTTTGTGGTATGATAAATGACACCAATGAGAAGTTTCCATCCTTAATGAGGGCACAAAATAGTGTCACTGCCCTGCCTAGGAGATGGTGAATCATCTCAGCAGAGGATGAAGTTCTCCCTCCTAGGAGAAACCCAGGAACTGCGGGCTCGGCTGTGGCTCCCTCACATGTAGGCCTGTAAGAAGATCGGGTCTCACACAGCAGACAAAAATCTGGAACCACCTCATTTTCCATGTTGAGAAACACACTTCAGAGAAAATTTTTCTATAGTTTTTTTATCTTGTTTATTTGTTGTTGTTATCATGGGAAGCTCTGTCCTTAGAAATCTTGATCGTTAATGTGATATCTCTGAGGAATTTGCAATAGAACAGATATCAAATTGTAACCATAGATCACTGACAATTTTATATTCATGTCTGAAGCACAGAACTATTTCTGTTTTTCCTCCTAGTGAAGCAAGTCTATCATTTCTCCACATGCCAGGGTCACTTATATTTCTCCTTGTCAAACCTGTGATGGATGCTCTCGTACAGTGTAGGTCAGCAAAATGCAGTATCTGACACTTGCATCTAAAATCATCAAATATTTAACGTTTTGACAGCAAATTCCATGCCACTGGTCTCTTGTGCAGGATTTGTTTGGAGCCTTTGGCCCCTCAGTAGTTGTGGGCATGGGATCTGCTTCCTCCTCCAAATTATCTGGGATCAATAAAGTAGGATGGCCATTGGTCTTCCAGTGAATCCTAGAGATGTCCTCTGCATCCCCTGGAAAGTGGAGTTTCCTGAGAGTGGCAGGTCGTATGTCACGTTAGTCCATCTAAACCTTGATCTTCAGATCCGTCTTGTCACTAATAAAGACAAATTTGACTTAACCCTTATTTGTTTTTCTCCATGGGACTTTTCATGTCTCTTTGCTCACAAAAGAGGCCCCCTCCTCCATCTGTCTCTACCCTTCACTCTACAGCTCATGTCCCAGCACTGCCCAAACGGCCATGTGCGCACTGTCCCTAAGGAGGCCCTTCCCTTAAAAGTCTCAGATAAAACCTCTGCCCTCATCTTGCCTCAACTGATCAGGACTTCTCAGTTCAACTCTCAGAAATGAGGTTCCCTGCTCAGCTCCAGGGGCTGTTCATGCTGTGGATACCTGTTAAGTGCAGAAGGAGAAAAAGAAGGTGTTGTGAGTGTGTGTGTGTGTGTGTGTGTGTGTGTACGTGTGTTGGGGGGCAGAAGCAAAGGCTGTCACGTTTATTTTGATCATGTGTTAAGGACATATACTCCTTGCTCCAGGGAAGAGGATTTGATATTTTGTCCGCTGAGTATTAGGAACCACCTAAACAGTGACTAGTGCTGTGATGAAGATTTTGACTAAGAAAGAGTTCCCTTTGACATGTAACTGCAGCAGAAAGTGCTTTTCTAAATTTTAATTTCTTATGTGATGAATAAGAAAGTTTAACTTGAAATAAATGGAAAGAAAAGTTGAAAAATGGCTTTTGAAGTTGGTGCCTAAACTTGAATCTCCCTATCGCATTTTCGGCATCCGCTGTGGATATAACAGTGACCCAGCCTCCACCCACTCTGCCTGTCTTCCTCGGCAACCGTCCTCCATCTCCTGCTGGTCCAGTCGGAGCCTCCTGCACAGTAGTGGAGTCACCTCTTTATATTGGTACCTGCAGAAGCCAGGCCAGGCAACAAGGGGCCTGATCCAAGAGGGAACTAAGAGGATCTCCGGGGTCCCACACAGGGTGAGCAGCAGTGACCAGAGGTCAGATTTCACACTCACAATCGGCAGCGTGGAGGCTGAGGATGTGGGGGTTCATTACTTCACGCAAGGCATACAGCTTCCTCCCACAGTGGTTCATCCCGAAGTACAAAACTCAAATCAAGTGATCCTTAACATGAACGTCCGTGGAAAGGAAAATGAATGCTTGAGGTTAGACGCCACTGATACTTGCACAACTTCATACAAATCAATGTAACAAAGTTGTTAATACAGTATTTAAATGTTCAAATATATAGACAAACTGATTTCACAAAACTGAAGGAATAAAATACTTAGGGATTTATTCTTGAACTGAAAAAAGCCATAGGAGAAACTTAAGCCTAAATTCTATTTGAATAAATATTTAACTTATTTAATTGAAAACATCATAGCAGTTAGGATTAACATTATGAATATTACTAACATCTAAAGCAATAATGATAACAGAGATTTTTATATATCTTATAGATATCGGATATAATTCAGTCTATGTTTCATATCTAAAACTATGTGAAAACATTACACATATACAAACATAGAAGCACTATTTATGTACCAAGTTCCAATACATTGTTCACTGCAATTACATAATTATAGACTTTTACGGAAAGTAATAATGACAGAGGTATATGAACTAGTATAATATTTCCGTTACGAACTAAATATATAGGACAAACTTATTTACTGGCATTCAATATCAGCAAAATTGGCCAGGCACGATTTTGATGCTGACAATTTCTCACAATTGTTTTACTTGTTCTCTTCCTGTGGGAACAGACACTTACAAAGCCAGGGCCTCCTGAAACCTGGAAAAATGACCGATGCTGTGAGCTTGATTTAGCTACTTAAACGCTGATATCACCTTCTGTAAGTCACCACTTTTCTCTGCAAGGAATTTTTCATGTTCCCAATATTTGATTTTTCAAGTATATATGATGCCCTCTAATGATTTTATTATCCTTTCCTAAAATTTTAAAACAAATAACAGTTCTACTGCTGCCTAAAATCCTGCATCCTCTGAGATTTCACTCCAAAAGCCCTGCCATTGTTCAGGGCAAATGGGCCCATGGGTGTTATTGTATTCACTTGCTTGTATCTGAGACACAAAACCAGACACAGTTTTCTTTTGGCTCAAAGGTTGTAGAGGTTTCAGCCCACAGTGAGCTGCTCCAAGGAAGGGCATAGGGCAGAGGAGAAACAGTTCACCGCATGGCAGGAAGGAAGCAGAGAGGAATCAAGGGAGGGGGAGGGAGACCGAGGCTTCCACACCATACCCCCGAGACACACACTCTCCGACCAGGCTGCACCTCCCAAATCACATTTATCTTAAACTTAATCCTAGTGGCCCAATCCACTGATGAGTATCTGGTTCTCATGATCCAAACAGTCCCGTAAACCCCCAGAAAGGATTTCAGGGGGAGGGCATCCAGATATAAACCATAACAGGCTCACTCAGTGTCCCCACGACCGACAGCATGGAAAAAGTCAGAAGGACAAAGGAACAAGCAGACACACTGCAACACTTGTGCCTCCTTGAGAAATAAACTCACATGTGGTATCACTACTGCTATTTATTCAAGTCATAGTTTCACCCTTAGCAACACCCAGGACAGTGACAAGAATCATTGCTCTGAAATGCTCTGCACAAAAGTTCACACGTATAGAAAGAGAATGTTTTTTCATTTAATATTTCACAACAGAAACTCTTCTGTTTCATTTATTTTTTATTTTTTGCAAAATTTCAGACTCTACCGAGAATACTTACAATGAAGAAAATTGCAATTTTTTGCATATTTTTTGAGACAGCACATGGCTAAGTTGCTAAATTGGCCTTGTGAGATTCTTCTATATGAGTTTCTTCAGGGCATGTACCCTGAACAAGTAAACATTTGGTAAAAGACTTTTGCTATGTGAATAGAAATAATAACATGGTATATTTCTTTGTATTTTTGCTTTTCCTGATATTTGTTGATTTGCATGTGATGAACCATCTCTATTTCTGGAATGAAACCAAATTATCATGTTCTGTAAGCCTTGAATGTGCTATTTAGTTAAGTTGAGAAGAACTTAATGAAATCCTTTAGAGATTTGGTCCAGCGTTTACTTTTTTGCGGAGTCGCTATCTGGGTTTGAGATCAAGGTGATACTGTCTTTGTAGGATGAAACTGGAAGCATTCCTTCACTTTCTATTTCATGGGTCATTTTGAGGAACTTTTGTATCAGTGTTTTTAAAGATGGGGTAAATAAACTTCATCAAACCGATGGCAGCATAGGTGATTTCTGAATAATTGATGAGAAGTGGTTGTTCCATCCTGGAAATATCAAAACAATAAAGGGTATTCAGCTCTGCTACTTAGCCCCACCCAGACATTGGGTTGCTTCTTAACATCACACTCCCTGCAGTGTATGGATCTCGAAGCAACTGTCTCCCCTACCAGATTGGTTCACAGCACTCAGGTCTCTGTTTGCTCCAGACTGTGTACTTGTCTGCTAGCTTAGTATGCGGTCTTAGATTGCATTAGGATTTTCTTCTTTAGCGCCCTAGGCGAAAAGTTCACCACTCTCAATAAGCTTCCACACATTCAGTGTTGGTTCTCCCTATTTTTTTTTTCTCATTTCAATACTTGTTCTAATTATCAGTATTTGTGGGCTTTTACATGGTACTGATATTTCCCCTCCTCATCCCATGCTTGCTTATGTCTGTCTTTTTCACCAGACGACTCCATCCCTATTGGTTTATACTAAGCACCTGGAGCAGCCTATGCGAACTGCTGACCTGAAGTCCCTCAGCCTGATCTCCTGAGTCTAAAGTGTCTACAAATATGGAAGAAGATAAATTGCAGTGGTAAGTGGGAATTACATTGAGGGATTCAAGTGAGCCACTGAAGTTTTAAAGTGTTCTTTCATAATTTGTCCTTTTGCTTGAGGACTCTAGTTTTATTGTGGTGTCCCTTGCAGGTTCTGGTGATTGCAAATCATGAGAATGCAACCTGTTCTTCTTCTTCCTCTTTACATGCCTGGAGAGTAGCACTGATGACTTACTGCATGGAGATTATCGGGGACACTCAGGGTGGGGAAGACTCAATATTGACTATAGGCACCACCAGCAGGGAACCTAAAAACAATCAATTTTTGATTTTTGTAGGACTGAACTCTATAGAGCAGGCTCTCTGTTGTATGGGAAAATAACAAAAGAAAATGATGAGCATCAAAGTGAGGAAAACAACACTACACTCAAGGGAAAAGCTGACTGACTTTGTCTTCTGCCCGCAAGGGAGAAAAAACAAACTGCAAACACTTCTATAGCTATGTGGTCTCACTGGGGACACCTGGGGCACCGAGCCTGCACAGAGTCACTGAAATGAGCCAGCCCTGCAGCTGTGCCCACCTCGCCCACCCTGCTGATTTGCATGTGCACAGACCACAGCCCGGGCCCTGAGGACCTCTTCATAGGCTGCTCATGCCCTGTGAAGGACGCAGTCCCAGTCAGGACGCAGCATGGACATGAGGGTCCCCACTCAGCTGCTGGGGCTGCTGCTGCTCTGGTTGCCAGGTCAGGATGGGCAGCACTGGCCATTGTCTCAGCACCATATAGTGAGAGCCAACTAAAATTTTCAGGAAGTTCTTTTATAACACGATTAATGAAATATTTGTTTTTCTGTTTCCACTGTCAGGTGGCAGATGTGACATCCAGTTGACCCAGCCTCCCTCTGTGTCTGCATCTTTAAAAGAGAAAGTCATCATTACTTGCCAAGCCAGCCAGGGTGTTAGCAATTATTTATATTGGTATCAGCAGAAACCAGGGCAAGTTCCTGAACTTCTAATCTATGATGCAACCAGTTTGCCGTCTGGGGTCCCATCAAGGTTCAGCGGCAGTGGGTCTGGGACAGATTTCACTCTCACCATCAGCAGCCCGCAGCCTGAAGATGTTGCAACTTATTACTGTCAACAGGGTAGCAGTCGGCCTCTGGAGGACATGTCCTTGAATAAATTAGGAGAGGCATCATCATGACTGAGTTGCTGGAGCTGGGAGGAGGAAAAAGTGTTAAGGGGCGAGGCCCTGACTGACCCTCTCCCTAGGACCTTGAAATAACCTTCAAATATGGGATTTTCTGACAAAGACTCATATCAGGTTCAGGCCCTAGAAGGAGAAGCTGGGGCGGCCCAGCCTCACACTTCTGCCTTTCTGGGAGGTTTATGTGCACATCGTTAAACATTATGAGTGTGGATTAGAGCAAGACTGGAGATTCATACAGGAAAAGGCAAACATTGGTAGCTATTACAGACAGAAAGATAAAATAAAATCCATGGAAGAGGCATTTAACTTTCTTTCAGTGACGACAAGTGTGGCAGTGAAGGAGACGTATAAAGAAACAAAACGTAGAACGCAGAATGAGCTGGACATGGTGGTGTTTGCTGATGACAGTAGAAAGAGGCTTAGGCCACATTGTTGGCATAAGTGAAGCCAGGCACTTACTTCACAATGACTTGGAGTCAACAGTGAGCTACATAGTGAGAACCTGTCTCAAAAATAAAGCAGAACAAACAACTCCCCCCAAACCGCAACAAAAGTAGACTCCTCAGTGAGTGATTCTCATTCTTCATAAGCTCAAGAACACCTGCAAAATAAATGTCACGCAACAATTGTTTCTGTAAAGGTTATTACAGTGTAGAGAACAGTGTTCAAGTGAAAATTTTATATTGATGAAGAAAGCAGATGCTACAGCTACAAAATCCTCTGATGCTTCCTCAGAAGGCACAGCGCCTCTGCCTCTGATGTTATGGTCCCTCCAACCATGCGGTGCTCAGACGTGACGTGAAAACTCAAGTGTGGGAGCTCTGATGTTCTCAGCAGCCTTCAGCACAAAGACACAGGAGATTCTCTGCCCAATCCTGTCCCTGATGGTGCACACAGGTCCTGCTGAGTCATCCTTCTCCAGCTCCGAGTCTCGGAGGCCCTTCTCAGAACCTTTCAGTGGAAGAAGACTTGGAAAGCATCCCAGGGAAACCGAATTCCATAACTTTTGGTGATTACAGAAATGAGGCTGATCTCATGACGTGTTTATCTGCAAATATTAAGCACAGGTCAGAACTGTGTCAGGTGGGTGATAGCTCCAAAGTAGTTTTTATGTGTGCTTGAAGTGTAAAGTGAAGTTTGCGGTTACAACAAGCAAGCGTCATGAAGGCACAGTGTTAAGACAAAGTCAACAGTGGCAACAGGGGACAACTTTCTCGAGAAACTGTTACATCTAGAAATACGAGTGTGTGAAATGGAATAAACTGTGGGTACTATGCTCACCAGTTTTTTGCCTCCTCTTCTGCATTTCTGTTTCCTATCTGCCTTTACAAAAAAGAATGCAGAGTTTATTTAAGACCATGCTTGGCATGCTTTATCTCAAGCTACAAATCTTAAGTAGTTTTCCCCAAAGACACCTTGTTATGGCATCCAAAGTAGGATGGATAAAAGAGTAAAGACTCCCTGCCCTTGTTCTAAATAAAATCAGCAACGATATCAGTTATATTCAGAAAGCTTGTTTTAGCTTGTGCTATGCCTTTGGTATGTTATTTCTGAAAATATGTTACATCATCCTAACCCAGTGAACTGGGCAGATGCACATTTATTGTCATGGAGTCTGTTTCAGCGGGGAGGTTTTTTTTCTAGTATTGGAATATAGACCAGAACTTCCCTATCCTATATCCTTCTCCAAAGCCTCTCAGAATGAGCTGATCCATGGAGTATCATAATCATAAATAATAAACAATTTAAAAATCGATTGTTACTGCCATGACTCCCCATGTATCCTCTAGTATTATCTGAAATATCTTGACGCAATAAATTAGTTAGTTAAAATATGGGCTTGGATAGCACTGATCATGTCCTGGAGGTCACAAAATGACTACTGACTTGTTGATTAATAAATGTGAGTATCTACTACAGTGTTTTTTTCCTTTGGGGAGAAACTTTAAAATTCCAGAGTCTTTAGATTGACCAGGTATGTAGGTAGGATGCTAGAACTCTCACTAATCTTCTTCATGAAAACCATAAACAAAACTGCCACTCACCACTTCCCTGAGCATGGTGTGACTCTTACCTCTGCGAGTCAGGGACATTACAAGTCCCACACACCACCCACGGATGAATCCACATCTCTGTTACCTGCTCTCCTCTTCCTCACTCGCTGGTGTGATGTTTGGGTTTTTTTCCTGCTTCTCAAAAGCTACTCTTTTTTCTCCACTAATTTTTGGGCAGTTTGGTGGGAGATTTTAAGTTAAGTAAGTTCTGACAATCTTACAACACATCAAGCCCGGTAAAAGGGCAAGGCAGTGGTAATAATAATAAGATCGTTTAATGAATTCTTCCTATTATGGTTGTTGCAGAAAGTCAATCAAGTGAAATCTTAAAAGTTATGTAGAGGAAGCGTGTGGAACTCACACATATTTGTGATGGAAATGTAAAACTGCATAAGTGCTTTCAGAACAGTTGAGTGAAGTATTTTTTTTTTTTGGTATCAAGAATCGAACTCATGACCTGCACTTGTCTGGCAGGCGCTGTGTCACTGAACTATATTCCTGACTTGGTGAAGTTTTAAAACTTGTTGTAAAGTCCAGCATTTATACTTCTAGAACTGTGACACAGACACTTGAAAAAAAGTGTTCATATGAAATCTGGTGTAAGAGTATTGAAAATAGATTTACGCAATGTACGTGAAGTGGACACTACCAAATGGTCATCTGTGGACAGTGCAATAGAGAGTGACAGCATCACATAATTAAATAGTATGTAGCAAGAAAAATTACTGGCCTATGGAACTGGAACGGAGTTGCAAAACTACTCTACTGTACCAAAGTAGCCAGCTATTAAAAAGCACATGCTGTGCTATTGCTTTTGTATAAAATTCTAGAAAATAACTTCTACTCTGTGGTGGTCATAGGCAGATCTCAGGTTAGTTGATAGGGAGGAAACTGATCAGAAAAGGAAGAAAAGTACTTTAGAAGGCTTTGAATTTGATTACATAATTGGGTTCACAAGTATTTTTGAAGATCTAGTTATATGCCTACACTTCTTGAATTACATATTTAAAATCAGTGTGCTTTATTATCATTAAATTTTTCTTTCATAATGATGGGTAACAGTATACACAGTAAGTCCAAAGTTTAGCTGTGTAGCTTCACACCTGTCCTTGCATTTCAGTCCTGTGAGCAAGACCTTCTTCAACATCACCTCAGTGCCACCATTAAAGATCTGTGTGTCTTTCTGCAAAACACTTATTTTCTTTGTACTTTAGTCTTGTAGGCAATAAATGAGAATGTGGATAAGTCTCAAATAAGATCAAAGGTGTAGGTTTAATACATGTTAACTATTTATTTCAAAGAAAAGTCCAAAAATGGTGTGTCATTTAAAAATAGGAAAAATAGTGGGGCAAAATACTATTTAAAAATCAGGGAAGAGAATTGTCATAGTTTCTATTTTATAACTGTAAATTAGAAATTATAAGATAGGAGCAACATACTCACTGAATGTTTGAATTTTTAAATATTTACTACAGTAAAAGACATGCTGCCATTAAGCTCTTTGAAATTAGCCTCCTTCCCTTTAAGCACACTTGTTCCATTTTTCTTGGCTGTTTCCATGGCAGTTCTGAAGTCCTCCTTTAAAAATTTCTTTAGTAGCACTCTCTTGGATGTCTGAGTGTTCTTAATGAACTCAAAAGATTTAATTTCATGAGAGTTTTGAAACGGGAGAAGGGACAGAAGACACATGGTGTCAAATCTGTTGAATACAGTGAATGAGAGCGCATCCAAATGTTACATTTAACAGAAATTGCCTTAAATGATTAGTGAGAGGTGATCTAAACATTAGCATTTGAATAAAAATAAATGTAATCCCCTTTAAGATACTCTGTGTACTTCTGATTACTTGAACATCCTAATATTATGATTCTTAGTAGTGTCCTGTATTGTAATAAAATTTTTATAAAAATTTAAAATTTCACTGTATTTATGGATCATCTCTTGTATATTTATCCTGAGTGTTAATAATAAAAACTATCATATGTATGTATAAATTGTGTGTGCATACATATACATATAAAGATATGTATACATATGGCTAAACTTCGTGGGTATACATGTATATGTGTATATATGTGCATATATGTATATATACACACACAGAGTTTATCTATTCAGTATATACATGGACTAAATTTTCTATTTCTTAAAATGTTTGCACTTTATTCAGGTTAGACAGTGATCTTTGGCTCTTCACTGAAATATCTTGACTAGCATTTAACTGGAGATTTTCCTGACCTCACAATAAATTTGCAAGTATTTTGTCTTTTGCGATTGCCTTTAAAGCTTTACTCATTTGGTAAGACTGCTAACAATTAGCGCTTATATAAGAATCAAACTGGAACACGTCACCTGCTGTCTTTCTTACTTAGATTTCATTATTGCCAAGCTGGTCACCTACTCATTATCACTACACCTTCTTTCTATTGTTCACCGCTAGCAGCTCTGTGACGATTCACCCTTTTCATTTCAAACACTGAACCGTGCATACTTTTCTCTCCCTTTCCCTTATCTCTCCTCACGGAAGAGCTACAGGCTGCAACTTCTTCTCAGCGTGGCAGGGCACATGCGACGTGGGAATGTTCCCAGGTCTCACACTCTGTACCATGTTTACCATAAACGCAGTTGAAAGTGTTGTGACAGCCTCACCTTCATAAAACTGTAATCTGTTTCCAATCACACCCTTCTGGCCCTCTGTAGAAATCCCTGCTCCTTACAAATACAATCCATGTAAGTAGTATAAGTGCTGAGTGAAACTGGGCAGGCACTATACACAGGTCTCTGCATGTAAAGATAAAAATCCATTTGACAAGAAATACATAGTTATGCACTATACAGCGATCTCATACTCTTCCAGGACTGAGCCTGCATTTGTGCATTTCTCCCTGCACAGTGAACCTGTAGACCCTAATGAGATCCCCAAACCCTCCAACTCTCTCACTCTGACCAGCACAATCTGCCTCAGTTGCTCTGCGTGCTCCCCCCAACCCACCCTCCTGTCCAGAGCTTTTATCAGTCCCTGGGCCACAGCTCTGGGAAAGATCTGCATCCATCAGGAGCCAGAGCAAACCACAGAAGTGCCAGCATGGGTCCTCCTCCTCCTGTCCCTCTGGGTCCCAGGTGCGGCAACGTGGCATGACCCTGCATGTCTGTGACACCCTTTCCTTATTGTTAGGCTCTATGGTCTGGCACCTCCACCCAGCAAGCACCGTGATTAAAACTCACTGCTTTGCAATGATTCTGGTTCTACTTTTAAGATGACAGGTACACTGTAGACTGTACAGGTGACATTGTTGTTTTATTTCTTATTTTAGATACCACTGGAGGAATTGTGGTGATTCAGACTCCAGGCACCTTGCGTTTGTCTCCAGGAGAAACAGCCAGGGTCAGCTGCAGGGTCGGTCAGAGTGTCAGCAGCTCCCTAGCCCGGTACCAGCAGAAACCTGGGCAGGTTCCTGGGCTCCTCATCTATGGTGCCTCCAGCAGGGCCACTGGTGTCCCAGCCCACTACAGCGGCAGTGAGTCAGGGACAGACTTCACTCTCACCATCAGCAGGCTGGAGCTGATGGAGTAACCCCCGCACTGGAGCTAAAATATGATACTTACGCTAGCATGTAGCCAGTTGCTGTTTATTATTGTGAACAAGGCTACAGTGGGTGTCACTGTGATTCTGTCCCCAACAAAAAGCCCAACAGTCTCATCTGCTTTCACTCTCTTCCTCCCCTGGAGTATAACTGCTTCCTCCATGACCAGAGTGGGCTCTTTTACAGTTCTCGATTTCCTCTGACATGGGAAAAGGAAGTTATAAGAAACAGGAAATCACGCTACATTCCCATCTTAAACATGCATTTCTGCAGTGGCATTTGCTTCCCAGATAAATTATCAGAGATTAACAAGAACCTTATCTGTGTATAGCATAAACTAAACGAACTCTTCAGATAACTTATAAACATCTCATACTCATGCAGAGGGTTTTTGTGCCTCAGTGTCCTCATTTGAGTAATTGGAATAATAAAATTGACTCTCTCAGAATTGTACACTGAATACCACACAGCATTCTGGGAAAATGACAGCATGCCTGAGAAAATAAAAAGGTGCTCTGTGTAAGACAAAGACTTCGCATTATTAAAATATGATACTTACGCTAGCATGGAGTTTTGAATTTGGATTTAAATACTCAAGGCTACAGAGAGCTGCACAGTATCCTTTCCCTTGCTGTAGATATGCGGAGTTTCCTTTTCAGGACTGTGGTTATCCTTGGGAAGGGACTTGATGTAGGCATAGTTCTCTAGAACTCCTCCATTCACCGGAAACTGCAACAAAGATGGGCAGAGAACAGTGTGGTTGTTTTCCTGCCTGAGTGGTTGGCAGCATGACATAATGACACCTCTGAGCTGTTAAAATCTTTAACACGATCCAAAGAAACTGAACGACAGGCTCAAGAGACACTGAGTTGTTACTTCTGTGGGTGCCGTCTTGCTCTTCTCACAGACAGTGTGCGCCCACATCGTACACCCCGGCCCGTGTGGGGACGCCCTCCTCACTGCAAGCCCATGGTCATCTTTCCTGTGAGTGCCATGATGCCAGGGCGTGTTCCATACTGAGTGATACCCTGTGAAATACGCTGCTTTACCCCTGTGTGTGTTGCCCAGTCGTTAGGAACTGATTTCACTTTGGAGTTACTAGAGATGTGCGGTGCAGGAGCACAGTGAAGCATGGAAGAGGCTGTGCTGAAGGAGAGATATTAGCCAGGGTTACAGGCGGAGCATGCCTGTAGCCCCCGCACTTGGAGATGACAGCAAATGAATTTACGTTTGAGTCTAGCTTGAGCAACTTAATGACTGAGACAATATCTCAAAGGAAACACTGAAAATAAAGGCACTGAGTTCTACCTATTCTATCTTCCAGCAGATTTAGTGTTTCTGTTTTAAATATTAAGAACTTTGACACATTTCAACTTTAATTTGGTGCATGATGAAAGACATAGACCTCATTTCAGTCTGTGGCGTGTGGAGAGCCCTTTGTCCAGCACCATTTGTGAAAGAAGTCATCTTCCTTCCACTGCAGGTGTCTGGCCCTTTGTCAAACATAAGCTCAGCCACGCACACTGAGCTGTGGTCCCGGGACTTCACAGTGGGAAATCATGTCTCAACATATGAATTCTACTGTGCTACCAGAAAAAACGCAAATTCAGTTTGAAGCCTTTCAGACCTTTTGTTTGTTTATTTGATTTCTGTAGCTTTCTAATTGCTAGAAAGTTCCCTTCATTTATCCAAATATTTTACCTGATAACAACTTTCCATTGATATGTAGTTCTATGCTATGATAATCTTATTCCTCTTTTTCAGTTTTTGAGATGGTTACTTTGAAGGAATAAGTGGCCACATGAAAATCATTTTTCATTATCATTAATAAAATATATTGACTGTGTCTGATTCCTGATACAGCACATTACAGATTATTCTTTCTTTGACATTCATATCCCCAAAATGCAATGCAAATGTAATCAGGAAAAAATATCAGAAGGGCACTCTAAGCTAAGGATTTCATCCCTATATTTTAAAAGTGTCAAGGTCATAAAGAGGCAAAAACAGAACTGCACAGATTGGAGGAGATAAAAGGGACAGGATAGTTGTAATATGAGATCTTGGATCTGATCCCAAAAGTTAGTAATACAATAGTGAAAAAGAAACACAACCTAATCATTGCCTCAACTTTAATTTTTGGTTTTGGTCCTTACACTGTGGTTATGCAGAGTGATACCAAAGAAATGTGGAGTAAAATACATGAAAACGAACATCACCATTTCTGGAATGTTAAACGATTTAAAAAGTTTTTATTACTTCACATAGAAAAATAATACAATCAGAAAAAACAAAAGAGCGTTCACTGTTAATGTATAGTTCTACAGTTAATTCTTTATTTTTCCTTCTTTCTTTGAGATTCACATCTCTAATAACTCTTTTAAGAAAAGAAGGAGCACTTGTGGTAAGGTCAGAAAATATATGTTGGAACTGCTTAGGATGGTGCTAGTCCACACCAGGTCATTAGCAAGGATGATCCTGTCTCCATTATGAGGGTGACAGCAAAGTGTAGCCGCTGTTCCCGAAAAGGAAGGACTTGAGTCTGTGTGGAGAGGAGCAGGAGCCTTCAGTGTTCCAGTCAAATGAGGTGAACTGTGTAGGAGACAAAGAGCAAAAGCCCACTGGGTTGCTGTACACGTGACAGCCCTGGTTATAAAAAGAAAAGGGGCAGCCAGAAAGGTAAGAGTGGATTTCCGGAAATGACACAGGTAAAGAATTACTGAGATCCTTTCTGCAGATTTATTCCATGTATGAGAGAAAGAGACACAAACAGGCACATGAGCAAAGGAACAGGAGGAGACAACAGCGCACTTTCCATGCACTCTTCAACCCACACACGGGACAGCTGGGGGAAGCATCGTGACCTCACCATAGCTGAGCCAAAGGGCCCAGTCACTGGTGCTTGCCATGGCATGTGCACAGAGGGGCAGCTCCCAGAGATCAGAATTAGAATGACAATCAAACAGGAGAGACACTAGTACTCAATTACCACAGGGAAAATAGACTTTAAGGCAGTTAATTTAAAGTTGTCAAGTTTTTAAAATTCTGCACCTTGACCAAGGATTTTTAAAAAGAACATGTGAAGAAATTGCTGCAACTAAGACACACTCCACAGAGATGTGAAGGTTGTGAAAAAAGACCAAATGGGAATTCTGGAACTAAACAGTAATATAAGACCATTCAAAATCCCTGAGAGAGGTATATACAGGTTAAGGATGGAAGGTCAGTAGAATCAAAGGGAATTCTATGGAAATTATGGAATCTGAAGAAAATGATTATGGAGGAAAGATGAGGCCTCAGAAATATAGTAGTTCAATGTGAAGATTATCAACAACTGTATGTGAGACTCAAAGAGCTGAAAAAAATGAAGTTGCTAAAAAAACCCCAAAAACTCCACAAAAAGAATCCTAGAATTAATAAACAAATTCAGTAGCATACCCAGATGCAAATTCAATACTCAAAAATAAATATTCCTGTACACAAACAATAAACACACTGAGAGTGAAATTAGGGAACCCATAACTTTCACAGTAGTACCCAACAAGTTAAAATACTTAGAAATCAGTCTAATAAAAGAAGTAAAAGTTCTATGCCAGTGAGCATTACAGTATTCTGAAAAATGAGGTTGAAAAGGATTTTTTAAAAAAGAAAGATATTCCTTGCTCATGGATAGGAAGAATCAACATCATGATAATGGCCATACTTCCAAATTTTTACACAGATTTAATGCAATCATGTTCAAGATACCATTAGAATACCTCAAAGATCTAGAGAAAACACTCCTAAAATTCATCTGGAACCAGAAGAGACCCAGAATAGCAAAAGCAATCCTGGACAACAAAGGCAAGGAAAGAGGCATCACAATCCCTGACTTGAAATTATACTACAAACATACTGTGATAAAATCAGCATGGTATTGTCAAAAAACAGACGTGAGGATCCATGGAACAGATTAGAAGATGCAGACACACCTACAAACACACTCAGCCACCTTATGTTGGCAAAAGAGCCAAACATGTTCCCTAGATGGTTCATAACTATTAAAGAGACAATTATCAAGGAGAGACATAAAGAATTAATAAAAAGACATTGAGTTCTCCTTGTGACACATGGAGGCTGGAAGACAGTGGACGGATACATACATTTCAGGGCCAACAGGAAACAAATCAGACAAGGATTCTGTGTTAAGTGACATTTGACCCCAAAATAAAGCTAAACTAAAAACATTTTTCATATAAACCAAGCGAAGAGAAATTATCACATATAAGAACACCTTAAAGTAATCCAAGAAGAAATCCTTCAGATTCACAATAGATAAAAAGAGACAATTAACTGAATTCATGCAAGAAGAAAATGGAGGCCTAAAAATAGCATATAAACAAGAAAGAGATAAAAGCAAAAAAATAAAGACACTGAAACTCAAAAGGATATTCACATCTAGTAAAAAAGCAAACTTTTGTGGCAGACTCCAGCGAGACTCAGATGAGGATGCTGGAATTTTTCAGTGTATGCAGCAAGAGACCTGCAGGTTACGGGCGGTGTTATAGATTGGGATGGGGGATGAAAAGCACGTGGTGGATTTCAAATTTAATCATAATTTCATCTGAATCATGACTAAACAAAACAGCTTCATTAGTTGCACAATAAATATCTCTGCTTTGTACATTAGGTATATTATATTTCAACAATGTAAAATAGCACATCTAACTAATATCTACAAAAGAAATAAGAAGCATTAAATATATAGAGAAACTCATTCTTCTTAATGAAAAACAATAGTTGAATCTCTTAGCTTTGTGTGAAGCACAGAAGACGTTTTATGTCACTCTGTCCACAGGAGCAGCCATTCTAATGTCCCTTTCCACTTTGACACTAGTTTTTCTCACACAGCTGCACCAGGGGGGATTTGCATGATGTCCCCTGGGAGGACCCGCCCTGAAAGACTGAGATAAAAGCTCATCTGCATTCTTGCCCTGACTCACCAGGTTCCTCAGTTCAGCTCAGGATGAAGCTCCCCACTCAGCTCCTGGGGCTGCTGATGCTCTGGATCC
>PVLD010016342.1:0-45301 GCA_004027595.1 Dinomys branickii | reverse complement strand
GTATATATATTTTATTATACACACACACACACACATATATATATATATGTTGTTAATTTTCTCCCAAATATTCACACAGTTGATTTCTGAGTTGTTTTACATCTCAACTCAGATATTACCCTATATAAGAGCTCTTCTTTGGTTAACTAAGGTAATAATTCCAAATATTATTACCCAGTTTTATTTTATTAATTTCATAAAAACTTTTTAAGAAAAATCTTATATATTTAATTTTTATTTTTAATCATTGTGCATAGAAATCCTGTGTTAATCACCTAGAATTCCCTGTGCCTGTATTAGACCCTGCTAAAAAGAAGTTTAGTGTATTTCAATTATGCACTAATTCATCAGAAGGTTGAGTAAGCAGGCTACTACCAAGTCATGGACAAAATTTTCTAGAATACATGATGTATCATATCATTAATAAAGGTACACTTAGAAACATGAACAAAATTTCTAAAATCAAATATCTCTTGACATATTATAAAGCAGTAACTCAGATATTAAAGAAATATGAACAGATTGATAGTGGTGAGCATTGCAAAGGACCAAACAAATGATTGTTTAATGTACCACTTGCCAAAATACATGCACAAATATTACATCAACAGTTAATTGGTAAGATAATCACTATCTCTGGTGCTTTTTTCAATTTTAAACATGAGTTCAAGTAAATGCACTTTCATTAAATATCTGCCACCTATCCACATGCTCTTAATCTCTGCTTCTGTACAATTTAGAAAAAATTCTTAGACTGAAAATTAACTTCCAGAACACATTTCTCAGAGTGCTAAAATACTTGAACTCTCCGGAGGAAATTATTCAACGACTTTCTAAAGCACCCTGTTGGAATGAAAAGAGTATGGTGTTCAAAGACTTCTGATTTTCTCTCAGGAATCCAGAAGGATTGAAAGAGTATCATTCCCATTCACTCAAAGAACCAACCAATGAGGTCAAGTAAAAAATCATGAGGTTTTTTTAGGTCTGAGAGGAAATTGCAGGACAGTAAACTTGTTCAGAATCTAATGAGAATCAGACCGCAAAATCTAAAAAATACACACACACACACACACACACACACACACACACTCACACTGACTTATTGGGCAAACACAACAAGATGCAAAGAATAACCATGCCTCTGGAGACACTACAGAATTCGGGGAGGATCACATACATTGGTGAGAGTGTATGTGTTACCAAGCATTGCAGAACTCGAGGCACTAGAGCCTCATTCAAAGTGTCTTCCATAATCCTTGTTGGGCACCTATAAGAAAAATGGAGAAAGAATGTAAGGCATGTTCCTTGTGGTACGACTCAGGAGAGGAGAAATACCAGATGTTTCGGGAAGTGCAGACACTCCCCCAAGCCCTTCTCCATTTCTCCCATAGCAGAAACTTCCATCTATGGAGGAACAGGCAACAATGATCACCTGCCTACAGACACTAGAAAAGCCCACTGCAAGTCAGAAGAGAGAATGGGGCGCGCTCTACTCCCGGTGGGCAGAGAGGAGATGGGGTGGGCTCAGAGGAACTTGGACAGAGGCAGGTGAGATGATTAGTCTTCAGTCCCGATGTCTACGTGACTAACTGGCCTAATGGGCCAATCGCCCTCAAGCTAAATGACAGTGTTAAGTAAAAAATAAACTCAGAGCACGGCAGAGTGAGAGAAAGACGGGCAACGGGCCAGCAAAGAAACACTCATGAGGTATAGAGTCTAAGGCTGGGATAAAACCAGTGCAAAGAAAAGGCTCTCTGAGAAGCCACAAACCACCATGTATCACTGCAACCCTGAAACGCAGAACTACTTTTAGATCAATGGGTTGCACTTAAGTCCTAGAAGGAGGAAGAAGCACACCTATTTGCAGGCATAACCACTGTGTATCTCAGTCTACTATTTTGTCCTATATATTTGGTTTTCAGAATAAAAATGACACCTGAAAATTGAGAAAAGAACAACAAAAAATACACTAACAAATAACAAAACTAGTCCCTAATTATAAAATCATCAGAAGATTAAGATTAAGAAGATTAAGATTAAGATGAAATGGCTATTAGTACTATCTGACATAGAATTTCTAAAAACATGTGACAGTAGTTTCAAAGTTCTGGTGGAATGAGAAAACCTGCAAATAAAGAATACTTTCACAGAAAGATGGAAGTAATGGGAAAAAATCAAGTGTAAAGTACAGAAACTAAAATCAGTGCTGGAAATGAGGAATATTTTTAGTGTGTTCATGGGTAGATTGAACATATCTGAGAAAATAAACAGCAAACCTGCATAGAAGCCAATGCAAATTACCCATACCAAAACAGAAAAAAAGAGGAACAAGATAAGAGGGTAACCAAGACCTGATAATAACAGAAAAATTGTTTTATATATGAAAAATTGGAATCTGAAGGCAAGTACAAAAGGAATGCAATATTAAAAAAAGTAATGGTCAAAAACTTTTCAGAATTCTAGAATTAGATTTATGTGACAGTCTGGAGATGGAAAAGAAGGGAAAATTGTGATTGCCGGAGATTTGCGCTGGGGGTGGGAGTGAGAGCAGAAGCCAACTGCAGAGTTTGGCATGAGGGACTTCGGTGGTCAGGAAACTTATGAGTAACCGCAGCGGTTTGCACATATCTCTATGCATCTGTGAGGTGGAGTAGGACTCAAAATCATGGACTTTTACTACATGTGAGTTTTCAAACAATCTACCAGCGTCGGAAGAATCTCAAGATGGAATGTAGACAGTGGCAAGTTAATTTATCTGTATCACAGATCAATCATTTAAGCACACTGAAATGAAGGCATCAACAGAAGTAACTTTAGAAATCAGTTTTTTGACTGGGTACTGTAAAGCTAAGCCCAGTGGGAACAACATATGAATGTTGTAATCTATTAGGTAAATGTGTTTCTCACAGGAGTAAGTATTGCCAGTTTGAAAAGCACTATTTTCTAGAGTTGTAGACAGTGAGGTTTAGATCCCCACTGCTAACAAAGACAACAAATTAGGAAAAGAGAAAAAGAGAAATTTTTTGATGGTAGATACAGATATAGATCTGGATATACATGGACACGGACATAGAGATGTGCCTATGGGTATAGACATGTATATGGATTCTAAGTGTATTCTAAATGTGGTATCATCAGTATTAATTCTTATTTCTGATTATATATATATAATTATATAAGAGTTTATATATTCTGGTTGTATGTATATTCTGATTATATAACATATAATGTATCATATATGTATGTATGTGTGTATATAAATATAAATATATATATACACACATATATACATACATACATACATATATATATATATATTTCTGAGTTTTCTTCCTTCAGAAGGCTTTGACTAGCACTATCTGTTGAGAAAATAAAGCAATAACTTCAGAGAGCTTTTTCCTTTTTTGGTACCTGGAATCAAAATCAGGATCTTGCACTCGCCAGTCATGCACTTGTACCGCTGAGCTATATTCCTGGCCTGACTTCAGAGAACTTGTTTTTAAACACCATTCTCTAATGAAATTACAGAAATTCCCAGATAAAGTGGCTGATTATAATGGGTGTTGAAGGAATGTACAAGATAACAGTGGTGGCAAGCAGTGATGACAAACCTTTGAGAGCTTTCAGTGATAACAGAGCCAGCTACAGCGCATGTGCCATAAGTTTGCTACCAGCATTTTGTGTTTACAGAAAATAATGAAATGTCAACAAAGAAGCCAAAAAAGCATATATGAAAAGGACACAAATCTACCTGAAATGAGATCCCAGGGCAAAACTGTGACAATTTCACACACAAAAAAATAAGTAACAGTAACATTTATTTTTACCCCTGCTCTTAAAATCAATGCTGTTTAGACCACTACATTGGTTAATTTTGATTACTGTAACAAATAAAGCTGAGTACCTCATAATGAAAAGAAGTTTCTTTAGTTAATACTTCTGGACGCTGATAATCCAAGCATATTTTTGGTTCTGACCTGGGACCCCTTTTCTGCATCAGAATATATGGAGAGGGCCATCTTGGGAGTGAAGGCTAAAGAAGTATCACATGACAAGACAGAGTAGCAGAGCCATGGAGAGGACCAGAATTGCTTTTTTCATAACCAATATCTCACAAGACCTAATTTAGGGACCCATGAGGAATACCTCAGCTCTTTCCAAGGGGATGCTCCAAATAAGCTAACCACCTCCCACCAGGTCCCACATATTAATGCGAAAAGAAATAGACCTTGTTAGTTTGTTACCATGGTAGGTGGATATACAATGGCTACAATTTATTTAGAGTAGTGGTGTAAAAATTGACATGTTGATAAGAAAACCTGTTAAAAATTAATTATGTTCATACAATGAACAGCTAGCCAGCAATAAAAAGGAAAAGCTTATGTAATGTAGTCGAGTCTTAAAAATATTACCTTAAATGCAAGCCAGATAAAACAAATAAATATTGTATGATTCTAAACAGGTAATGTATGTTAATGGAAATTAGAACAATGTTTAAATGTGGAGATGTGTAATGATTACTTTAAATATGTAAGAAATATTTTTAGTATGATGAGTTTTCATGACTTAAGTATCTGGATAACATTCAATGAATTTTCACACATAGTGAGTCAGTTTTGTTGTACATGTTATATATCAGCAAAAACAGAATGGGGTTCCTGCAATGTCAAAATGTATATATAATCACAATAAATGTAAACGGACCAAAATTCCAAATGAAAAGTGATTGTCAGACTGCAATTATATAAAATTTTCCTGCACAGTATTTTTAAGAAACAGACATAAAAGATTAAAGTATAAATTGAAACTGCAATATACTACATTTGATTTATTCTCATTTATGTCAGACAAAACAAACATTGAAGTTAAAGTGATACTAGATTTAACTAATTATGTAACTACATAATAATGAAAACCTAATAAAATGCCATTCATATTTATTTATCTAAGAGGAAACATGGGGAAAAATTAGAACTAATTTTAAAACAGAAACCAATATTTAAAATATTTTGTTTGTTATAGTAAACATCATAAAAATTCAAAGAGATGAAAATCAGATAGGAGATGCATAGAACAAATTTGAAATCAATAATAAAATTTATTGACTACATAAGGCAATATACACTAGACTACCTGAGTAAAATAACATACCAATGCTAATATATTATACTGTTTTGGGGCATATGAAAATTATGAAATAAACATATAACATGACAGAAAAAGGAGGTCAAGAATGTTTTTTCAAATATATTAACTGAAGAAGAGGCAGTGATAAGTACTTTTTGAGATAACTCATATGTTCAAATTCTTATTCTATTAAAAAAATAAGAAATCTAAAAATAATGGACTCCATTTGATATTGAAATATATATGAGTAACTCTAAAACTAGTCTACTCCTTTTGAGGTCTAGCAACACTGTTCACCTGATTGTTCTCTGCAGACTGGAACATAAAGTCTAGGATATCTATGTCACACAGTCTTTTATTTGGTTGGGGAGGTATATATGGAAAATGCTTAGAATAGTTATAGGAAAAAGGGGAATAAGCTATGATTTTTTATTATTTTATATCTATTTATAGCTATCTACATATTTTTTATTATTTTGTCACAGTATATGATGAAGAAATTGGTTTATATGTGTATATTTTGATCAAAATGATCTGACTGATAAAACTGAAGTAGAGGAAAATCTTGGTTTAAAAAAAAGTGACCTTGTCATTGGAGAATTCTTAATATCTGTAGAATCCACTACTCCCATTCAAGAGCAATATCTATGAGTTTAGAAAAATAAATGTCAAGATTCTCTGAGAAAAGACGGTCTAATCCTCTGGGCAGAGACTGAATAAGAGAGTAAGGCTCAAGAGAAATGTGTGATATTCCAGGGCAAAGACAAATAGAAAGAGGAGCTGAAATTACAAGTAGTCCCAGTAAGAAGGGTAGCGTTATCGCTAAGGAAATCATTCTGGCCGCAGTGGCTGTCTGAACAATAATATTGAAAGGAAGGGCTACCAAACACAAGAAGAAAAATGCAAGCTCTGGTCCTAGGATTGCGAAAATGAGACCAGAGTGGTAAATCTGAGAAGGTACTGTGCTGGTGCACATAAGAACAGTGTAAAACTTTTTGTTTGTTTTTTTGAGACAAGGTCTCACTATGTAGCCCAGGCTGACCTCAGAATCGTGGCTTCCTGCCCAGCCTAAGTACTAGGATTATAGGCATGTGCCGCACTCGGCTAAACAACATACAAATTTTACAGCCATGTTTGGCGTACAAGGGACAACAAGGTATGACCTAGAGTGTGAGCTGTAATAGCTGTAATGCTAAAAGCCAGTAGACATCAGGGAGAGGTATGTGCCCTTAGTTTTATCTGTATTTCCTTTGTTTGTTGGCTCTCTCCCTCTCTCTCTCCCTCCCTCCCTCCCTCTCTCTCTCTCTCTCTCTCATACATGATCTCGGTACGTAATGATTACATTCACCATGGGGAATTTCTACTCGTACAAAACACATCTTAATTCCTATCTTATCTCCTTCCCTTCCCGCCCAATCTCTTGGCCCCATTCCCTTTTGCAAAACATTTTTTTTGGCAAGGAGACTAGTCTTTAATTTGAAAGTTCCTCTTAACAGCAGAAGTTCTAAAGAATGTTTGACGTCTCTAGAAAGAAAATAGCAAAAGGAACCAGGAACAGGCAGATGGATGAATCATTCAATTTCCAAAAAGTTAAACACTAAAGACGCCCAAAATTATCGCACCTAATGTAAACTCCCCAAGACATCTAGTCCATATTACAAAGCAGATGGTCTGCGCACATTCACAAAAGAAATCACAGAACATTTGGGCTCAGCATGATCACAGTAAATGAAACATGACAAACTAAATTTATTTTCATTTTTGATACAGCTACCAGAAGGCTAGATGAGAAAAATGCCCCAGAAAATAATGCATCTGGATTTTGGGAAGCCAGTTGACAAGTTTCTCAGCTGTTCTTGCCAACAAGCCAGCGCAACATGGGCCGGCAATAGCGCCTAGGCTGGACAGGAGCCTGCTTCCGTGCCCATGCCCGGGGTGGTGATTTATGGCTCTGTGTCAGGCAGGTGCAAACCATCTCCCACTATGCCCCAGTGCTATGTTCTTGTACTTCTTTTCCTCAACCTATTTATGAATATCTACTGAAGCTCTCACTGCAGCTGTTTGTGCTGAGTATATCAAAGCAGAAGAGAAATTCACTAACATTTATTCCAGAACCCCTGTGTGTCTGCTGTAATATCTATTATCTAAAATTACTCTTACAATAGTCTTCTAAGGTGTGGGGCATTATCCTTATTTTAGCGAGATGGGAATTGATATTCAGAGAACCGAAATACTTGTTTTTCATACCTAGTGTTGGTTGAATAAGCAAATAGGTTTGCATAATTCCAAAGTTTATAGTCTTTCTACTCCATTATGCTATCACAAAGAAAATGATTGACTGTAGAATATGATTATCATAAAAATTATTCTTGGCTTCTGCTACATTATTAGGCATTTAGTGACCAAATTAATAGAGGTAGTTATTCAACCATGCTCTGCCCAGGCCCGGCTGTACTTAGTTATGTGTGTGGCTCTGTGTTACATGTTAAGAGAGATGTATAAGTGCAGAACATTGCAAGAACAACCAAGGTTGAGAAGTAAGTTACAGGAATATTTTTCTGATCAACAAAAGACGTTTGATGTTATGATAGCTGTTTTTGAACCCCAGAGGGGCAGTAGGCAGAGGAGGAGACATCCAGGAGAATGTCAGAACTGAAATATGAAATCAATAAAGAGTGTTTAAAAAAAGATTGCTATGAAAAGCACTTTGCAAACAACAGGACATTGCAAGAAAAGGAATATTCTCCTCCACGAGGTACAAAACTATGACTTGACAAGTAATAAAACATCTGATGCATTTTCTGGGCTGTTGTTGGGAGAAGTGTGTTTGCATTGAAAGAGAGACAAAATGATGCCCAGAACCCCCGAATCTCCTTGTATATTTGTCCACAGACGCACTTACTGTTTTATCCTTTCAGATTTCTGATTCATTGTGGACCACATTACCAAGACATCCTGCTTTGTTCTTACTGTTCTGCTGCAGGACAGCTTATAAATATATTTTAAAGGGCAAGTGGGCCACTTACTTATTCACTGGGATGAGACCAGTGCTCTACATGTGTTACACCCAATCAACCTCATCTCTATATCCTGAATTTTATCCCAATAAAACACAAACAAAACACACTTCTTTTAACTCTTTACTCTCTAGCCATACTTTTCTATCCAGACCTCACCCAAAGTTTTCCCTTTGTTTCGCACTCTTTCCAGCATAAGGTGTTCTTGCCACACTGATATCCTCATAATAACTGTTCCATATTCTCTACCAATTACTTAGCTACTATGTTAAATTATGTCCCTTTATTTCTGAGGCAAGAAATGACTTTAGACTTGTGTTTGAATCCACAATAGGTCCACCTCATCAATTAATCACAGAAGTGGTACCTAAATGCTTCCAAAACCTTAAAACTATTTAGTGTTTGGTAAGTTGTAGTTTGGCTACAAAGTATAAAAAGAAAATTACTCAAAAGTTATAGTTATAGCACTGGCACTATAGCTCAGTGGTTCAAGCACCTGCCAGGCAAGCATGAAGGCCTGAGTTCAATTCCTGGTATCAAGAAAAAAGTTATCATATAATGAAAGATCTTAAAATGTATTAAGAAATGCATTTTACTCTAGTTATTTGTCATTTTCATTTGATACATTATGTTTATATATCTTGTGAGCTGAGAAAGGTATTTTAAAAGATGGCCAAGTAATTTTATTTTTCAACAATGTGTCACCGTGGGTTAGGCATATAGCAATTACTGAAATAATTCTTGCTCAATTAAATTTTATTCATTTTAACAACATCTGAATTCAAGACAGTTTAAAGCTACATTAATACAGTGTTGTATAAGTAAGAGCATAAACATATAAATAAATGGATCTGAACGAAATACTCAGGAGTAGACTTACACATTTAGAACCAAATGATTGTTTGAAAATTGTAAGATCAATTCAAAAGGGAAAAGGAATTCTCTTTAGAAGGTAATACTAGGACATGTGGTATTTGTAAGATACAGGAATGAAAGTTAACCCTTACATAATATCACATGCACTAAAATAAAGTGAGCCACAGACCTAAATGTTAATACTGAAAAAGTAAAAGAAGCTCTAATAGGCATACAAGACAAATTGTATAATCTTGAGTATAGGCAAATTTCCTGGATACAAACACCAAAAATATCATTTAAAAACTAATAAGGTAGATATAAAAGAATTAAATGTAATATTTTTGAAGGTAGTCATAAATATCTGTAATTATTACATTTTTGATAAAAATAGCTATTACAACTTAAGACAAAAACACATTTGCAAAACATTTAATACAAAATTTATAAGCAGAATATGTAAATAATTCTTCTACTCATTAACCATCACAGAAGCAATTCTCCTAAAAATAGATAATTTAAGATGTTTTCCCAAAGGAAGTGCATAAGCAGGAAACAACATTAAAACATGGCCAATATCACCAGCCATAAGAGAAATGCAAATAAATGTTATTATAAGAGGGTACTTCTACTTTTGACCAAGATGGAATAATAATTGTCAGAAAAACCATGTGAAAGAACAAAGTTTCATGGTTTCAGTCTATGGACATCTGGCTCCGTCGTTTTGGAGAAAGCAGAATATCATGCTGGCAGGACATGGTGTAGCTGAGGTGCACACCCAGGGCAGGCGGGAAGCAGAGGGTAGGCCAAAGAGCCGAGAAAGAAGAAGCCAGGAGTACAGTGTCATCCCAAAGCTCCGCCCACAGAATCCACTCCATTGCACTAGGCTCTGCCTCCTGCTTCTGTCACCTCCCAGTAAGGTCATCAAATCATGAAGTCATCAGTGGTGACCTTACCATTCCCTGAAATTTAATCAGCAACCAAACCTTTCACTCTTTGAACTTTTGGGGGGCCATATATACTCAAATCATAACAATGCATAAGTCTAAGCCCACAAAATCTTTAAATGGTTAAGGAAAATGCAAAATATTTCCAAACATTCAAAAACTGTTAATCACCAACAGATCCACTTTGTGATCTACATTAGTAGATGTCCTAGACATGAAAAAAGATGCTCCATGAAAATAATGGAGTCACGAAAAGTAACGCAGAGTATACGTCATATTCTACCTTTAAAATTGGCCAGACATAGTGGGAAGGTTCCTCATAGAGAAAAACTGTCTCTGCTCTTCAGAGAACATACTAAGCATGCTCTGGGCCCTTACCCTTTGCGGTTGGCATTTTCCCTGCCAGGGGCCCTTCCTGCAGATTTTAGAATGGATCTTTCCATTCCTTTCAGTAGGAATCCTCTGCTCCACATCTGTCTCATGGAAAGTCAACTATCTGAATTAAGGTAATGCTTCCTGTTATCTTCAAGGACTCATTCTTTTACTTTATATAACTTAATGCTTCAATAAAGTATATGATATAGCACTCTGCTTTCAATTTTTGATCTATTTAGAGATTACGCTGGGAGTTCATTTTGTGAAATTTTTTTCAAATGTGCAACTGATTATGCTTTTGATGTGTGCTACATTTTAGTCAAAAATTTTTAAAATAAAAGGTCATAGAAAAACATGAAATATACCCATTAATTTATACTGTCATTACTAAATGTTAAAGAAAATGACATTGGTAAGAATGAAAACTTTTACAGAAACATTTGGAAATCATTTTCCCACTTTCTCAATAGTTTAAGTTCTTTTGCCTATACTAAACCTAAGCATTTCCCTCAATAAGTTAAAACATATTCTCACATGTAACTGCTTCTTGGAGTTTGGTTCTTATATTTTTTCTTTGGTATAGGGAATCGAACTTAGGACCTTGCACTTGCCAGGCAGGTGCTTGTGCTGCTGAGCTATATCCCCAGCCCTGGAGTTTTATTCTTGATAGCTAAGAATTGGAAAAAAAATCATTAAATGATAAACATCTATTAAGTTTTGAATAGAGATATAATATGCATAATTCTATACATTTTAATTCTATTCAACAATAAAAGAAGGAAGCACTGATAATACAACAATGTGAAAATATCAGAATTAATGAGCTAAGTGACAAAAGCCAGAGAAGAGTCTAAATTATATGGTCCTACTTACATAACACTGTAAACACTACAAAGTAATCTACAGTTATGAAAAATAGATTGATGGTTTCCTGCATCTGGAAGTGGAATGATGGAGGGCAAAAGCATATGAGGAAACATTTGGAATAATGTAAAATATGCCCTTTGATTTCACTATATTTTGCAATCTGTACGAGTCCACAGACCTCAAAAGTCATCAAACTGTGTCCTGTACATGAAAGAATTATATTATAGTACATAAATCATACCTCATTGACATTGATTTAAAATTTAGGTTTTCTTGTCCTTTCATGCTCATAGTTCCCTATCTTTTCCACTTTCACTTTTCTTCTGATACTTTATCCCTTCATTAACACTAGAAAAACAATAAATTATGCAGAGGCCATTCTAGTATCTGGTCTCAAGTTATATACTAGCGCAGGTTAAAAGCCTAAAAAGGCTTTAGTGAAAGTATTTTCTCTCAAAACTTCTACTATGCTAAAAAATTTATTTTTTTAGCTTCCAGTATGTGCAACTGTCTGAGTGTAGCTTTCTCACTTCACAGGGAAAAGAAAACAGCAATGTGCTAGTAATGGATATTCATTGCCTAGGTGCGATTACCATTCTGAAGCACAAGGATCAGACGGAATTCCATCACCTAAACCCTTCTGCTCCATAAAAATGGTAATTTGAGAAAAAGCAGAATTTACTAAGTTTGCGGAACAAGGGCCTACTCTCAGGGTCTTATTATGTAATGAGAGTTTGTTCTCAAAAAGTAAGGCTTTTAAGTAGCAGTTTCATTTGCCAAATGTGGACTCCCTCTGGATTTCTGTTAGCACGCTACAAAGCAATCGTGCAGTTTGCGAGGAGTTGAAAAGTGTTGCATGGAGACACACAAAATTTCTCGCCATCTCATGGAGTTCTACAAGAAGCTTGATCAATTTGGCTTTTCCTTGTTTAAACCGATGGCACTTGCCTTGCTACTGAGAGCATGTTTCATTTCAAAAGGAAGATAAAAAGTCTTTTTCTTCAAATGTGACTCATACCAGCATTCTATATTAAATGAAGCATGTTTTATTTAATTTTGATAAATATAAAATAGATCCAAGTCACTGAGAGAAAGACTGTGAATCCAATGGCTGAAAGAGGCAGAATGACTGAATTTGGAGTCTGTGTTCACAACACTAGTTTTCTCTGAATAGGTCACAGCCTATGAGAGTGTCATGTATTTTCCTCAGCAAATTGAGAATGCACATATTTACTTAACAGACAGCATGTTGTAAGGATAAATATAACGTGTGTAAGATGCCTGATTTATCTTCTGATATTAACCAAAATATAATCTGTATTATCCAAGGAACAGTACACATAAGGTATTTTAGGGGGGTATACTATACAAGACTAATTTCAAGTTAGGAGTTAACCATGTGTTGTGGTTAAGATCTGGAATATTCCTCCAAAGCCTCATGTACTCAGAGGCTTGTGGAAGGTGATTAGGTTACGTGGCTCTACAGCTGACTTATTGTGAGCCGGTTGAAGGGCTTCTTGCCGGCCACATCGTCCGGCAGGGTACATCCTTCCTAGTGGGCTCCTTCCTTCTCTCCCTACTTCCTAGCTGTCACGATATGAACAACTTTTCTTCTACCCAGACCCTTCCACCATGGCCTTCATGTATTGGAGCCAGCCAATCATGAAATCAACCAATCACAAAATCAGCCAATCATGAAATCAGCCAATCATCAAATCAACCAATCATCAAATCAGCCAATCATGAAAATATGATCCAAAACATACCCTTTCTTCTTTAAAATGTGGGTATCAGGGATAGTGTTTCAGGGATGAAAAAGCAATTAAGATACTATGTTATTTAAAAGAAAAACAAGTTTTACTATGTAATGATGGGGAAAAATCTATCACACTGTAAGGAAAGACCAAACCAACTGTCTTAAAAGAAAAGAGTTACTATCCATACACGTACTGCCAAATGCTATGCGTGGGGAAAGCCGAATAGCTGCCAGGTAGAACGATGAAGCCTTACATTTTTAAGACAAATGTAGATGTAGCACAACCTGAAAAACTCAAATATCTTAGATTCACTTAAAGCAATTGTGAATTGACAGAAACTAATGACTGCAATAACCCTTAAAATTAATGAAGGTTACATAGGGTTCATTCTCTGATTCAGCAGGAACTCTGCAGAAGCTCATTTTATAAAACGAGAAGTAATTCGTAACATATTTGCATAATGTCACATTTTGAAAGTGATGGCTAGAAATATCACTTTGACAGTGGATCGAATTCCTTCAAACCTAATCATCTGCACAGGGACAACTTATTCTGGATGGTTTGTATACTAATACAACAATTTTTCATTCTTAACAGTAAAACAATATAATCTCTAACATACTCTCCGAATGTCTTCTGCAGAGGAAGGCCAATTATTCCACTGGGTTTAAAGGGAGGCTGCAGGCAAGACTTCAGAAAAGACAACATTTTTAAGAGAATTTAGTTATGAGCGCAGATAGATGTGGATAGGTCCACCACACTAATACGTACGTTATGTGCAATCATGTGTCAAGTACTTAACTTTATGCATCCTGTATTTTTACCTATTAAGTAGGGATGCTAATGCCTAATAATCTGTTCCAGAATTAAGATAAGTTTTATAAACTGCCTATAATATTGTAGGCACTTAGCAAATAACAGTTCTCCTTGAAGCACAGGAAGGAAAAAAAGCTATTTACTTTCTAATGCTTCTTTCTCTGAACATCATTTTCCTTATATCACTTTTATGTGTGTTTCCACTAATTTTTAACTAATATTGACAAGAGAAGTTGACAGGACTCTGTAAAACTACCCTAAGACAGAAAATAACTACTGGTCTTCATGTTTCCAAGGGCACAAAATTCAGTGTGCTCAGCAGGTAATTTATTACCAGTGAGGTAATCCAGACTTACAGCCTCCAGTGCCCCTTTTGTGTGGTGGGTTATGTCTTGCAGAATCAGCAAAATAGCCTGGCAAACTATTAAGGCCATATTTTCCCTTCAATGCCCAACTTGTTCCAAGTTTATGGGGGGAGAGGTTGAGGCTTTATTAAACAATGAATCTGTACTTTCTTTCTGTGAGCTGTTTGCCACATAAAGACCAGAAGAACGATGCTAGAAATGGATTCTGATCTGCGAAGCATGCTTCTTCCTTGAAATCTAAAAACAGAAATCTAAAAAGCTTGAAATTGTTTTGCTTGTTTTCCTTCATTCAATCATCTTATTTTTATGCACAGAAGATAAAACACAGGGTTGCTCTACCAATACATTACATTTATGCAGCCCTTTTTAGTTTTTACTTTCAGAATAGATCTCACTGATTTGCCCAGGCTGGATTCAAACCCCAAATCATCCCACTTTAGCCACGAGTAGCTGGGATAACAAGTATGAGCCACTACTTCAAGAAGATGAATACATTTTAGAATATATAAACCTACTCATATTCTAGATACTAAAGACATACTCATGAACAGAACAGACATAAACAAACATATTAGAAGGAGAATCATGCTAGGGTTAGGAAGACCATCAAGAATGGGAACAAAGGTGCAGAAAGCATTAAAGCTCCACTTATTTTGAATGTAGCAGAACATTAGCTTATGGTTTAGTTTTGGAATATAACATAAAGAGAAAAGTAAAGTATGTTCTTAAAAACTAGTAGGATGGAGTTGACATTCAGCAAGCATGAGACGGAAGTTTTTTTACCTGGAAGAGCAGAAAAATATAAATTTTCTTTGGACTTTTCAAATTTAAGATATGCTTTTGGTACTTGAAGATCAGAGTAAAGCCGTGCATTGAATTTCCCTCGAGACCCCGTATGTCCCTTTAGCAGGGAGGCACTGCATCACCATAAGAGCAGCATAGTTGTTAATCATTATGGTTTTAAATTTCCAACAAAATATTAAGCTTCCTCCCAAAGACAGTAAACTGCAAAGTATCTCTTACTAGGGAATTTATCAACCCATTTAATATATACATTTTTTATAATCAAGATATTAAGATTTACAAATTACTATTGGCTTTATCCCCGGGTTTCTTTTAACCTGACCATATTTTCTACATTCCTTCTTTAAGACAAGAAAGAAAAATAGTGCTGAGCTCCCATTGTGAGGCTGAGACTGGCAAAATTGTCTTGAATCTTACCCAAACCCCTGTGATTAAGGATATATTATTTCTGTTTAAAAAAATCAGCTTTCAACCAATTAAGGAGCTTAACCAAAGAAATTAATTAGGGGCTGGGGGTATAGCTCAGTGGCATAAGCGCTTGCCTGGCAAGCGCAAGGTCCTGAGTTCGATCCCTGATACCGGAAAAAAAAAAAAATAAATTAATTAATTAACAAATACAGCTAGGATTCAAATTCAAATTCAAAGGTGACTGCAATTTTAAAACGAAAATCTCCAAAAACTTCTCCACCAACCACGTACACCAAACTGAGAAAGAGTGATGTATGTGAGCAGGGTTGGAAAAGTGAGCATTATTTTTCCTTAATCTCTTCAGATCAAGACCGACCAATGTTCAAGCTTACTGTATTATAGAATCCATTATTATTATAAAACCAGCTGCAGGCGGGTTGGATCTACTATTTACGGACAATTTGCTCTGACATCAAGATGTGCTCCACAGAGAATCTCTTCCCCCTCTTTCCTTTTCCCACAGGACTCCTAATTGCTCTATCACCTCCATGTGGTGCTTTTCCAGCCATGACACAAAGACTTTAAATGACTGTATTTATTTTAAGAGAAACTTTAGTGCCTATAAAAGCAGCATGTTCTCCAGCAGCACATCTGTTCTCTCTCTGACTTTCAATTACCACTTTGCCAGAGATTTTACTTACTATTTCAGGGGAGTTTGGTGTATGCTGACTGAACCAGATTCTTATCGGTGCTGGGAATAATTAACTTAATGTTCAAAATATACTGGTATTTTTAAACTGCGTGATCTTTGCCCAATGCCTTACGTCCTCCGATTCTGAAAGTCTTCATTGTGGAAAGAAAACAGTTCCTCTTCCTTGCGAGAAGGGGTTCTGTCAATGATTCCTCCTGGTGTTTTCTTTTAGCTACACTTCAATTAGTGACGTATTAATATTTCATCTATTTACAAATGAACCTAATATACTTCAAGACTTTTAATGTCTTCAGAACTTTCAAAGTCTGATATTAAAATGTAGATAATGGTGGAATAATATTTTGTTGGATTATGTGCACTTGCAGACATATTTTAGAAATGTTTCATATTATCTTAAAATGTGTTTTACTGGTCAAATATTTCTCGGCAAAGACTTGGTTAAATTTAATGTCTGAGCGACCAGCTTCCTATACATCACCTGCAGTGAGAACTGAGATCAGATTCGTACTTAAGCAAACAAGTATTAGATCAAGTTCGGTGTGCATGGTGTCAAATAAATCTCTAAATGTGGGTCATTGTTAGTCTCTTTGCAGAACTTTGCTATATGAAGTATGTAGCAACCAAGATTGTGACAACAGGGAAGGAGAAAAGACATAGCACAATCTTACATCCATCTGCATGGAAGTGACATCAATTCTGCCCACAGTTCATTGGCCAGGAGCAATAATACAACTCCAATCTAATTCTAAAGAAATTCAGTGAGTGCCAAATCACTAGCAAAGAGGAAGTTTCCGTTTCTTCTGAAGACGTTAACATCAAATTCCTCTATATGCCATCTGGATTCTAGCGCTTCAAGAAAAACAAATCCCAGGCTTGTAGTTTGGTATCTTATGGATTTTCACAGAGTAAAATAATAAAATCCGCACGATGAAATTCATAGCTGGAACATAGAACACTGGCAAAAGTTAACCTATTTTAAAATAAGAGTATACAAATATAAATGAACAAGTGTTTAATGATAAGAAATAATTTATCCTCCCTTATAGTAACTTTACAAAAGACATTAATGGTTTTTATAATTGTACAACAAGGAATTCAGTTTTAGTGAATAATTACTTTCAATAATTTATAAACTTCCATTAACTCTCAGCTAGAACTGAGTAACAATATCCCCAGAGATGAGAGTTATAGTTATCACAGATGTCTTGCGAGTTCTGCACAAGTACTTGAAATTTTTTAAGGCACAAGATTTCTCAAAGTCAAAGGAATACATATTTGAAAGATCAGTGAAAGCTGGAATTCAAACTGAACCAAAAGTATTTTCACCATCAAACTGGAATTTTATTTTCTGGTTTAATATTTTAAAATACAACTGCCACAAGCTGTCTCTTAAAGATTGAAATCTAATTTCAATAAATTTGACAGAAGCTCACAATATCTTGATCAATAGCTCAATAATTACAAAACATAAAGAAAAAAATCACCTTTAGCCTCTTTGATAGCAATTGGTTTATTTGAGTTTTTAATATAGAATTAATTCTCAATCAAAATATTTTACCACTGACATTACATACCCAAAGAGGTAACAAAATAAAAGTTAGAAATGAGGCAATTTCTGCATAATTCCAGGAAACCAACAAATAGGCAAAAAATCACTGTGTCCATAGGTATGGTGATGCATTACTGAAATGTCTAGATTTATCCAAATTTTTGCACGTATATTGACTCCTGAAATTATGACAAATAATTGAAGTTCTCAAGTTTCCAATACATTTTTATTAAATTCTACAACACTGGCATAAAACAGTTGTGATTACAAAAGGAGCCCAGAAATTTGAATGTCCATGAAAATATACTTCATGTGGCTGAACAGGAAGAACAATATGGATCTTTGAAACCCCAAAAGACTGTGAGAACAATTTCAATTAGGATGATCCACATTGAGGTCTTGTTCAACTCCATGCATGACCTAGGCACTATTTTACAGATATTTGTGGATAATTATTTTGTGTAAATTTTTATTCCAAAATTAGTATTTTAAGAATATAGCTCTTGATTTTCTGCTTGAAACTATTTAATGCTTAAGGTCTACATATAGGCATCTTATCTTGTTATATGTACACATCTATAAATATATAAAGTAGCTATCTATATGTGATTGATATATTACATATTATAAACCATTCCAGGTCATATTAGATACATACATTTGTTTATGTATAGGTTACATACACCTATATGTGAAACATTTACTTATTACATATATATAAATATAAAAAATACCAAAGTACATGGGTTTTATTTTTTTAACCCCCCCCACCCCAGTACATGGGTTTTAAATGAGTAAATGAAGTTATATGATCGTTTTCAAAAGATGACACATCTTTGTAAACTGGAAAGAAATGAGTAAGAATCTGTAATGGATTGTACCTTGCTACCTTCATAATCATGTAATTCTGTGCAGATATTTTTTTTAACTAGTACAGTGCAAACTATTTGTTTCCACTAAGGAAAAGCAATGAAAGATCAGAATTTGAGAAGGAAAACATATTTGCCACTGATGTTTTACTCATAAGTGAAATAAATCAGACCCACATGTATAAACATTTTATTATCTCCTGAGTGTAAGAAACTGAAAGGCTAAATAAACCCAAAATGTACAGTAGATACTGTGAAAGGAAAAGAAATTTCTCAAAGGAAAGAACAACTGGGATGAGGGAAAGGAAAAAAAGGAAAACTGGAAAAAGGGAATATATACATAGAAGGGTAGGAGGGAAAACGGTACTGCTGAAGTCTAGTGGTTTACAGAAAGGAATAGTTAATGCCTCATTTTTTTGACCAATTTTCCATGCTCAAATTTGAAATATAACAGTCATTGGTGAATTCCTACCATCTTGTCTAGTGAAACTCTGTATAGTTTCTAATTTTTTGTTTTGTTTTTCTTTTATTCTTTTTAATGGTTTGATCAATCTTGCATTTACATCTAGTAATCTGAGCAACTTCATTGATGATAATATGTAATATGACAGCTATTTTTAATTCCTATCATTTTGTTCTGAAACCCTGAATTGTGCTCTTATAAACAAACGTATGTATATGTGTCCCTGTAATATAATTCTTTAAAGTTTACAGGACAATACGTAGAGGGAATACAGCTGGCTTGAATGGAATTTGCGGTTGAGTTTTGTGAGGAATCTCCACATTTATTTCCTATAGTGACTGAACTGACTTCCATTATCACCGACAATGTAGAAGAGTTCCTTTTTCCCTTACAGTCCCACCAGAACTCGTTGTTGTTTGAATTTTTGATGATAGCCTTTCTTTCTGGAGTAAGATAGACTCTCAGAGTTGTTTTAATTGGCATTTCTCTAATAGCAAGTAATGTTCAAGATTTTTTGTGTATTTACCGGCTATTTGTACTCCTCCTGGGAGATGTCTATTCATTTCACTTGCCCTTATGCTTGCACCTAGAGGTCCCAAGAAAGCCTCATGTGGTTGTAGGTGTAAAGTTTTGAAGGTGGCTGGATTAGGATGTGTGAGCTAGGATTAAGGATATTGTGCTGAATTACAGATGTCATGCTGGGATTAAGTGTGCCCCTCTGTGTGTGGGGTAGCCTGGGTGGAATATCAAGACATAAGCACAGCCTGCTTTGCTACTTTACTTCTTTGCTGGCTTCTACCTGCCTGCTTTGCTGTGGACTGCCCTGTACCTGCTCACTTTCTAATGGCCTCTGCCATGCCATCCTACCTTAGAGGCAGATGCCTGTGGACTAAAACCTATACAAACTGTGGCTGAAATAAACCTTTTCTTAAAAACATTGGGTGTTGAGTACTTCGTTTCAACAATGAGAAGAGTATCTAAGATAGATGGGCCAACTGTTTTGAATTCTTTTTCTATTGTAGTATTAGTCCTCTGTCTGAGACATAGCTGCCCCATTTTTTTTCATTCTGCAGATTGTCTCTTCATTCTTTTGGTCATTACTTTTGCCTGGTGTTATGGTTGATACATTGTGTCAACTTGGGGAATCTAGAGGTTTGGCTGAGTGATTCAGCAGGAAGCCAGGGTGCTTACTTTGTACACATCCTGAGCCTCTGAAAGAGGAGGGCATGGAGATTTATGTGAGTGCTACCCGCCCCCTGGGTGGGGGTAGGCTGTTTACAATGTAAGGGAGAGAAAGAGGCTGCTTGCAGCCATTCCTCCCTTTTGCTGGTTGTTTTTGCTGTGCTCTGATGCCATGAACAGTTTGCCCTCTGCCATGCGCCACTCTGCCTCTGAGCCAGCTAAGTATAGACTGAAACCTCCACAAACTCTAAGCGAGATAAACCTTTCCCTCCTTCATTTTGGGTATTGAGTATTTTATCTCAGCAATGAGAGAAAAGTAACCAAGACAGAATTTGGTACCAGGATTGGGATCATTGCTGTGACTATATCTGACCATGTGGTTCAAGAGCCTTTGGAAATGACTTGTGGGAAGAGTTTGGAAAGGTTTGGAGATGTCTGGTCAGAGCTCAGAAGACCAGAAGGCTGATGGAAATCCTGCTGGTAAAGACCAGGTTCAGGAGGTTTCTATTGGGAAGAAGGACTGCATTGGCTGTTGGACTCCAGATGATGTATGTTATAGCTTGGCAGAAAGTTTGTCTGCATTTTGTTCACATCAAGAGACTTTGCCTAAGACTGAGATTAAGGGCAGTAGCAAATTGATTAATCTGGCAAAAGAAATTTCAAGGCAGTCGAATGTTAGGAAAGTGGCATGGCTATTGTTGGGGGCTTTTAGCTAGATCTATGTTAAGAATCAAGAGCAAAGAGTCCAGCAGGGATGATTTAAAATGTGAGTTTGGCCAGAAAGGAAGCTCCAGCAAAGCTGTGGACTGCAAAGATAAGGCTAAGGAGATCCCTATTGCTATGAAGGAACAAGAGAATGGAAAAGATGGCCTGGTATCACAAGAAGCAGCAAGTCTCCACCCTTTGCAGCCTCAAACCTGTAAAGGTGAGAGACCTTGCCTTGAGAAGGAAGCCAGAGTGCCATGTTCCAGAATGGCAGCAGTGGCCGCACCAGGTTCCAGAATGGAGGCAGCATAGAGAATTTGTTCCTCAGCACTGGATTCAGTGTGCCCAGTGATCCAGGCACTTGCCCCCTATGGCCAAGAGAGAGGGAATTTTGGCTACTGCTCCAGGTGGCAGCCAACCTTGGCGTCATCCATGTGGCCCTGGCTTTAGGTGCATGGAGATTGCAAGAGTTCTGAGGTTAAAGAGGCTTCCACCCAGATTTCAGAAGGCCTGGGAGGCCAGGCAGTGTGCCCCAGAGAGGGCAATATATGAAGCTGTGCGTGTGAAGCAAAAGGTGCCCTGGAGACCTCAGAAGTTCAGAAAAGCCAGGAACATGGATCATCTGAGGAAAGCTGCAAGGAGGGAGCAAAGCAGGCCTAAGAGAGAAGCCATGGAGGCTGTAACCACCAGAAGTGCCATAGGGGTGGACTCATGCAAGCCCTTTGGAGCTCACAATGTACAACATGTTGCTTCAGATGCTGGATGTGAAATTACAAGACACAATGTTAGCCCTGTTGGATTTTGGACTTGCTTTGGTACCAATGCTCTATATTCCCTTGTTGGTACCTTTTAGAATGGTAATGTTTATTTTGTGACTTTAAATGTTGGAAGTGGGGCTGGGGATATAGCTCAGTGGAATAAGCGCTTGCCTAGCAAGCGCAGGGTCCTGAGTTTGATCCCCAGTACCGCAAAAAAAAAAAAAAAAAAAAAAAAAAAAAAATGTTGGAAGTGTTTAATTTTCATTTGTACGGGGTAAAATGTTATGGATCTAATGTAATATAATGTCTTTGTGTCTGGAAACTGGTTTAAAGAAATGTGCCTGGTTGCCAAGTTGACAATGGGTGGAATGTCATGGTTGATACATTGTGTCAACTTGGGGAGTCTAGAGGTTTGGCTGAGTGATTCGGCAGGAAGGCAGGATGCTTACTTTGTACACATCCTGAGCCTGTGGAAGAGGAGGGCATGGAGAACATGTGAGTGTTACCTGCCCCCTGGGTGGGGGTAGGCTGTTTACAATGTAAGGGAGAGAAAGAGGCTGCTTGCAGCCATTTGTCCCTTTTGCTGGTTGTTTTTGCTGTGCTCTGCTGTCAAAAATGCTTGCCCTCTGCCATGTGCCACTCTGCCTCAGAACCAGCCAAGTATGGACTGAAACCTCCACAAACTGTAAGCTAAATAAACCTTTCCTTCCTTCATTTTGGGTGTAGGATATTTTGTCTCAGCAATGAGAGAAAAGTAACGAAGACACCTGGCAACAGTTTTTAACTTGATATGATCCTATTTGTTCATTCTTGGTGCTATTCCCTGTGCAACCAAACTTCTGTTCAGCAGGTCCTTGACTGTAATTATAACCTCAAGATTATCATCTATTTTGTCTTCTAGAAGATTAATTGCTTCTGTTATAATATTTAGATTATCAACCCATTTTGATTTTAGTTTAGTATAGTATATAGTGAGGAACATGGATTTACATTCACCCTTTTGCATGTGGATAGTCAATTTCTCCAGCACCATTTACTAAAGAAGCAATTTTTCCTCCAGTGTATGTTTTGATCCCTTTGTCAAAGATGAAATAGTTGAATGTGCTTGGGGTTGTTTGAGCATCCTTTATTGTGTTACATTGACTGACTTGTCTACTTCCAGGTCAGTATCATGATGTTTTTATCACTGTAACTTTGTAATATCTCTTCAAATCTGGGAGTGTGATTTGTTTTTTTCTTTTTGCCCAGGATTTCTTTTGATATTCTGGGTCTTTTCTAGTTTGAGATGAATTTGCATTTTTTTCTCTGTTTATATGTAGAATGCTGTTGGTATTTTGATTGAGGTTTCTTTTTGTAATACTTTGGAAGTCTCCCATTTTAACCATATTTGTTCTGCCTATATACTAATAGGGATATCATTCTTTTTTTGATACCCTCTTTGATCTCCTTTTTCCAAGTACTGTGCTTTTCACTTTAGAGTTCTTTCACTTCTTTGGTTAGGTTAATTCCTACATTTTTAAGTTAATAAGCAAGTTACTGAGGTATTAAAGTGCCATAGAAATCAATAGCAGTAACCACAATCAATTAGATATTAAAGAAAGGTCACCATTAACACAAAAATAACACAAATAAAGTCCTAGAAATATAGTAAACAAAAAGTGAATGATTCATGTACAGAATATTTTGAAGCACTGCTCAAGGAAACAAAAGAAGGCTTGAAGAAGGGGAAATAAATATAATATTCTGGGGCAAGAATATAACACCAAAGAGGTGTGAATCACCTCTAAGCTATTCGTTATTTAATGAATTCTCCAAAAGAATCCTATATTTGTTCCTTTCATTTTGTGATTTATATATATGGACAAATGAGCTAACAAAAAAATCAAGGAAAATTCTGATATAAGAAAATTGAAGAAGAGATTCTGCCTTGCATATATATATATATATGTGTGTGTGTGTGTGTATGCAGAATAAATGCATATCCTATACATATAAGTATTACCATATATGTAGAGCCCTATATATATCACGCACATATATAATGTCTCATATATATGTATACACATATATATCTCCTAGATAAAAATGTCAAGTTTAGACACTGTATATATTGATTAATGGAAATGTAAATATTGACTAAATCCAAAATATACTATCCAAGTTCAAAAATAGAGTAAAACATGTATAGGTATTTGTGTATTTACTAGAATTCAGCACCTGGAATGGAACTGGGAAAAGCTATAATTATCTCACACATAGTGTCAAGCCAGTGGGAATTAAGCTTGGAAAATATTTCAAGTAGACCAAAGTAGTCTGTGGGGGGTGCTGCAAGCCAAACCCAGGACTGTGCATGTTAGGCAAATACTGTATCACTGAGTTATTCCTCCAGGCCTAAAAAAAATATCTGAGTATACAAATACATTAAGTTTCAAATGATAGAAAAAATCAAGGAAAATTCCTTTATGGTATCAAAGGGGGGATAAAAATGTCCCTTTCAATATGTCCTAGAGTCCAGAAAACCTAAGTCTAGGATTTTCTGTAGCAATATAAAAATGACTATCTTACCAAAATCATAGTTTAAACACATGAGAAAAGTACAAATTATAAGAACCTGACAAATTAAAATCAGCTTGTCATGTTTGGTGACAGCGCCAACCACTTTGTCACTGGGAGGCTTTGTCAGCTGTGGGCATGTTTGAGCCCCAGGGGTGACCTCCTAAGCAGAAGGAGAGGACCAGCGCGGTTTGGAACGGGTGTGCACACCGGCGTGACAGGCCATTGTCTAGAGGTGCCCGGGGTGCACGTCTAAACTTCATGAGACCGTGATAGAGAAGAAAGCTGGAGGACTCAACTTGAAACACCTAAAAAAAAAAAAAAAGGTTAAAACACCTTAAGGCTAATGTGCTTAGGCATAGTAGTCCTATTTGGGAGAGAAACCTGCCTCAAATACAGTGTCTTTCTTGGAATATGTGCCAGATTCTGAAGGTTTTGGGCAGAAACTAAGAAACTAAGTTCAAAACCTCTGAAGGACAGAATAAATTACTTTGGAAATGTTCGTGACTAAAGAGACAGACACTGCTCTGTCGAACAAAAATAGAGAAGGTGATGTCTAAAGAAAAGGACAAGCCTACCAATGTAGAAGGATATTTCTAAAATTGTAACTCAGTACAAATGTGCTCCATTCCTATTGATTCAGGTTACTAGCATATTACCTCATTCAAAAATTTGAAGAAAAGTGAGGACAAGAAGATATGATAAATTTTTAAAGTAAAAAGAAAAACAATAAAACAAATCAAAGATCATCATTATTCTACTTCTTCCCAGCCAAAGACAGGGTCCACCAAGGTTATGACGCTGGCTCAAAGGTATCCTGTGAGAATTTCACCTAAGGAGCAAATTCTCTTTGATAATTTCCATTACCATGGCTGAAAATTTCAGAAATGTACCTGAAAGCCTGAATTTCTTTCTGATCTTTCTTTACTTCTTTAACAGGAGTTTCACTTTCCTAACAATCTTAAGCATCTTTCTGTTCACTCCTGCTCTTTCAAAGGGTCTCAAATATCCTGGACATGAAATCCCATCTTGGCACCTATTTCTCAGAGGATCAAAATAATACAGACAGTGTAATAAATGATAAAACTACTGCTACACCTATTGAGAGTCCAACACAAAGGGTCCAAGGTTTCTGAGCTAACTTTTATATGAGTCAAAAAATGTGTGTTAGAATGGGCAAATATTCTATTTATAATACAGATACTTAAGCTAGTCTAAACTTTACTATATAACATTTACCATGTCTGCTTGTTAAGGCCATTGTTGCCCTCCAAGGCTTATACATTTGAAAGCTTCCTGCAATACATGTGGAAATGAACCAGCAGAAATAAGTTGTTCACAGTGAACTATATAGTATGCAGTCTTCTCACAGCACATTTGGTATGATCCACTTCCCAGTGTGATACAACTTAATAGCTCCAACCTACCCGATGAAAGTCCCTGGGAGCTTCACTCCACAATGCTCATTTCCTTCCACCATCTGTTGATAGTGATATGCTACCAGTCTCCTGGGCTACTAGTCTGCAGTCCAGTGATTGCTGCCTTCCACCACTGAATGTAAAATTTCCGGAGATCTGGTCTTGGTCTCTGGAGATGATAGGAAATTGGCACTGATACATCAGTCATGCATAGCTATGGAATTTGTGTGACTACTGTGAAGCTCCTCAACCATCAGCTCTTCCCAGTCACACCTTATCAGTTCTCGGTACATGTATGCAATAGTCAGTTCAGCAAGTTAACTGGCACACAGGATCAGATTGTCACATTAGATGCAAATCAGGCATCTAAACTAAGCATTGCTTTGAAGTGACAGACAGGTTATTGGCTCCCATGAGGCTCACCAAAAGCAGAAAGAAATATTAAATTTGAAAGACAGATTCCACAGATTCTTTTTCTCCTCTGTCAGAAATGCACGTCTGGACCATCCAAATGGAGTCTCTAAGTGAGACTTAAGCGTTTCCTCAGAGAGCAGGGAGGACCGTACGTTTATACCTCATTCTTAGTACTCCTCTTTATGTTTTGTACATGTTGCGATAGATGACAAATACATTCTTTCGGGGGGAGATTGTTACAGGTGCCACGTGTTCTTTATCTATTCATCTTTCTGTGGACACATAGGCTACTCCCAAGACTTTGCTAATATGAAATGTTCTGCTAACAACATGGGTCTGCTTGCTTTACTGTAATATGATGTCTTTAAATCTTTAAGTTTTTCAGGAAGATACCTAGAAGGGGAATACCTAGGTTGAATGAAATTTAGAATTTTAGCATTTTGAGGAATCTCCATAGTGGTTTTCAACTGTGGATGTACTAGTTTACACTTCCATCAACAATTTAGGATTCCTTTTTATCTCGTAGCACATTTGATAACCTATATCACTGCAGTTAGAAAGGAATATGGTCAAGTCACAATGATCATCCCCCAAATCTGGATGATCATAAGTAACTGCTTAGAAAACTGTACCCCCATAAACTGGAGAATCTAGAAGAATGGACAGCTTCCTAGTTACATATGAAGAACCCTGAATCAAGAAGATAAGCAAATCCTGTATATTTTTGACTAAAGTTAGTGAGACAGATCCTACTAAGGGCACTTGCAACAGAATGTTCTTCCCCTAGATGAGATGGCTGATCAGCTTACCTGAAGGCACAACCGAGTTTGTTACCTGCCTTTGTCTTTGTCTTGTGGAGCAGGGGCGGGGGGGTGGAGATATGATGTCTTCATGTGACACCTCAAAAGCTAAAAGTGGTATATCTTCTTTTCTAGGGATTAAAAGATGTGAGAACACAGGGGAAAAACCAAATCCAAAGAATATGGCTGACGGAGCAAATCTTGGAGAGATGTAAAGAGAGTGCTAGGAATTCCTTAGCTATCAGAGGCAGAGAGATCTACTCAAAAGATGCAAGATCTGGACTTCCGGCTTCCAGTCCTCTCCCCCTTAATTTCTTTCTAAGCTTTCCCATCTTATTTATCCTCTTTGGACTTCAGCTTCCTCAATGGACAGAAGTAATATTTTCCCACAAGAATATTCTGAGGATCTAAATGAGGCAAATTATATACAGATGTTTAGTACCTGGTAAAAGCACACTAACTGTTTAACTTTTTAAATTTTATTTAAAAATAAAAAATAATACTTTTTTTGTTTTCTCTTTTTTAATGGACTTAGTACAGGCATCTCAAGTATCTGTTATGTATTTTACTTGTTTTATCTGTTCTTAAAATAGATGTTGCATCCCTTTAGGAAAAAATAAATTGGATTTACTTGACTATAGAAATTTAAAGACTAAAGAGATCAGATGTCATCTCTTCTGTATATTATTATTATAAAACTAAGTTTACATGGTGCTTTTAACTAATATTATTTCTCTGAAATCCAAGGCAAGACCAGAAAAATCATAACTTATAAATCAGGAGTTAGGAAAGGTCAATCATCAAGTTCATTCTTGTCTCATAGTGATATTCCTATGTTGATAGCACATGCTAAGGCTGTGTCCTAGAGGGCTTCTCTCTTGGAACATGCAGCTTTCTACTACATAACAGTCTGACTCTTTCTCTGAAATGAAACGAAATGAAATGAAATGGAAACTTGCCATCACTGACTGACAAAGTCAATCACTAATGTCACTCAAAACTGTGGCAAAATTTCCCAGCTGGAATTCATTCTTATGCCTTAGGGAACAATGGAAGGTAGTGTCCTTAGCTTGCACCGTATTTTGAATCTTTAGAAAACTTTTTTTTCATTGAGAGAACTCCACAGAAAATGAAAATACATGTATTTTTGTCAGATATTTTTCATATTCTACTGACTTCAAAGTATTTTTCTCCCATTAAGTGAGATGATTAACTGTGATAATGCAATGTGACGATGAAGTCATACCATTTAGAATAAATGAAACCCGTTAATAACTTGAGCCTTGCCTGGAGCCCAATACTTTTTTATTTTGTTTTCATTACTTTCACTGGTAATACTCTAGTTTCTCTTTAGATGATATAAATATTTTGCCTTCTACTTTTCTGTGATAGACATTATTTTTAAACTACTCTATGTACAAAGAAAATTGGGTCAATATTACTTACCTTCTGCATAAATCCTTTCTCCTCTCTCACCATTCACCTAGTATTAATATCATCCATTAGTATGGTACATTTCCTTTAATTGGTGAATGCGTATTGGCATGCTATTATTAACTAAAGTTCATAATGTACACTGAGGTTCTCGCTTTCTGTAGCAGATCTATGAGTTGTGATAAATGTCTAATGTCACATGTCTATCATAGAATAGTTTCACTACAATAACAATCTTCTGTGTTTTACTTGAGCATCCTTACTTCCCTCCGTAAACCCCTCATCTTTATGCTATCTCTGCAACTTTTCTTTTTTCATGCATAATTATAATCATATAGTGCATAGCATATTCATTGGTTTTTTTCACTAGTAATATGAATTCGTTTCTTTTTGTGTCTTCATATTGCATTTCCTCCAATCATTGAGTAATATTACATTGTGTGGATATATTACAGTTTGTTTTGGCAGTCACCTTTGAGGTGAATCTCAATTGATTCTTGTTTTTAGTAACCATGAATAAGGCAGCCAAAGCTTTCAGATATGGATTTTCACAGGACAAATGGGAGTATCATTGGATAGATCATATGTTAAGACTATATTTAACTTTAAAAGAATTGCCAAACTAGCTCTTCCATTTTATGATTTCAACAGCAATAGATGAGATGTGTTACTTCCATCCTTGCTTGTATTTGCTATCAGTGTTCTTTGTATCACTGAATAGCATCAGAATAGGTACATGGTTTTGTCATTGTTTAAATTTGTAATTTCTTAATAGTCTTTTTTTTTTTTTTTTGCGGTACTGGGGATCGAACTCAGGACCCCGCGCTTGCTAGGCAGGCGCTTATTCCTCTGAGCTATATCCCCAGCCCCTGTAATTTCTTAATGACATATGATGTTGAACCTATTTTCATATATTTGTTTATTACATATTTATTTCTGTTGATGTGCCTGTTCAGTAATTTTGCCCATTTTTATCTGGTTGCTTTTTTCTCTCCTATTCTTCAATTTTATAACGTCTTTGTATATTTTGAGTAAAGGTGCTATATCAGATATACGTTTCCAAACATTTTGTTTTAGTCTTTGGCTTACTTTTCTATTCTCTGAACTATGTCTCTCTCAGAGCAGAAGTTTTCCAAGTTTAATAAAGTGTAATTTGTAATTATCTTTCTAGTGTACCATGTTACTGGCTTATATAAAAAAGCCAGTGTCAAACTCATGATCATCTAGACCTTCTCTTCTGTTACCTTCTAAATGTTTTATATATTTGTGTTTTGCACTTAGATTTACATTTCATTTTGATTTAAGAATGGTATAAAATCTGTTCTTTCTTTCTCTCTCACCTTCCTTCCTTCCTTCCTTCCTTTTCTCCTCCTTCCTTCTTGTTTCTCTCCTCTCTCTCTCTCTCCTCTGTCCCTTTCCTTGCCCTCCCTTCCTTATTCCTCTTCTCTCCTCCCCCTCTTCTCTAAACTCCTCCCCATATCTTTCTTTCTCTGGAAGATGGATGCCCAAATGTTCCAGAACAATTTGTTAAAATGACCACACTTTTATATAGAATGATCTTTGTTTCTTGGACAAAAATTAGTTGAATCTATTTCTGTGAATTTATTTCTAGGTTGTGTATTTTGTTCTGTCAGTCTATTTGCCCATTCTTTTGTCAGTGCTAGATACCTTTATAATTACAGCTTGATAGAAAACTTTAAAGGCAAGTAGTGTCAGTGTTCACATTTAGTTTTTCAATATTTGGTTGTCTTTTCTCTTTTTTTCCCACATGAAATTTGGAATAAGTCTGCATAAATATAATGACTTGGAATTTTGTGTGGGATTTCATTGTGTCTATGACTAAAGAGTATAGGGGCTGCAATCTTCATGAGACTGAGCCTTCCTCAAAGATAAGATGTGTCTTTATCTATTTAGGTTTTTTTTTTATATCTTTCATCAGTTTTAACAAATGGCCTATATGTTTCCCTCCCATAGATTGTGACTGATAGGTTTCCCACCCAAGACCTGCCCAGTCCTCATGGCAACAGTCCAGTGCTGAGTTATAATGGTGCCTAGCTCCGTCTTCCTATAGACCCCTGTAGTTTCTTCTTCCCAGCTGCCTTTGCTAAAGCCCACACAGGCCAACAATGATCCAATTCCCCTTCAGCAAGGTATGCTGAGCAGCCTACATCATCTACACTGTGCCCCCTCCCCTTGGAGTACATATAAGCTCCAACCCTGTCCTTTGTCTTCAGAGAGCCAGCGTAGCTGTCTGGGTGCTGACTCCCTCCGTGCCCGCATTAAACTTTTATCTCTTGCTGTTTATATCTCTCTCCTCCTCTGCGTCATGTTAGATTGAGTACCTAATTATCACTCAATCAGTGATCATAGATTTTTAAATCTATAACTTGTTATATTTGAGTTGGGGATATAATGCTAAGATAAATAATAGTTTATTTTTCATCATGGATTATATTTGCTATTGCTGGAACATGGGAAACCAATTCTGTTTCGAACATTAATCTAGTGTCCTGTAAACTATTTTTGGAAGTTGTTTCTTAGTGCCAGCTATGGTTTTTGTAATTTTGTTTAGATATCCTACATACATCATACATGAATAATGACAGTTTATTTCTTCCCTCCAAATTGGTATACATTTATTTATTTTTGTGTTGCCCTTTCTGGGCCTGCTGAATTAGCTAGACTCTCCAGTACAATGTTGAACAGAAGTTGAGAGAGGGCATGTCCTTCCCTTAGTCACAAAAATTATGGAAAAACATGTTTCTCATCTTTAAGAACAATGTTAGCTGCAGAAATTTCTCTAAGTGCTTGTCATCAAATTGAGAAATTATGTATGACTATTTTGATGAGAATTTTTATTAGGGATTTGTGTTGTTTTTATTAAATGATTTCTCTACATCAAATGATGCAAACATATGCTTGTCTTTTTTATTTTCTTTATCTAACTTATCACTGATTTTCAGTATTCAGCCACTGTCACATAACTAAGATAAATCTCACTATCTTGAAATATCATGAAGTGCAATTCTGGATTCCACATGCTGATGTTTTGCTGAGGGTTTTCACGTCCACGTCCTTGAAAGATACGGGTTTGTAGACTTCCTTGACAATACTGTATGTCTTATCTGCTGTTGGCCTGTCTCTTAGAATGGGTTAGGAAACATATCCTTTGTAGATATTCTGTAAAATATAGGCAATTGATATATTTCCTTAAATGTTTGATACGATATACAGTGAACTCATTATACTCTGGTGTTCTCTGTTTTGTAGGATTATTAACTATTGATTGATTAGTTAATAATAATAACTATTAATAATAATAACAATAATTGTTAATAATAACAATAACTACTGATTCAATAGTTATTATACTTGTATTACTTATTTTAAATAAGTAATGTGTACAATTTATTTTGCTTTGTGGGAGATTTGGTGTATTGTAGCTTCCATGAATTTTTTCCCTCTATTTAAATTCAAATTTGGGACCATATATTTTCTCATAATATTCCTTTGATTTCTTCTTGATACCAAGGTCATTTTTTATAGGAATAATTGGTGTCTCTATGACTTTCTTGTTTAGATGGCCTTTTCTCTTTTATGAAGCACCATTATATAAGTACTTTTCCTTCTTGAAAGAAAGTTAGTGAAATGCATATTGTGGAAGAACTGGCACTTTTGAAAATAGGTAAGAAGAAACTACATCACTGTTCCCAAACTCCGGGGAGCGTTGCGTAGGAAGGAATATAATAACATTATCTCTCAGGTATTTTTTTACCTGCTCTGTTTTCAGAGCGATGAACTGAAATTACTTTTCCCATAATTAATTCCTAATCTTCTCCAGTGAGGATTTACCAAATCTAAACATGAAAGTCAGATCCTTTAAATCAAGTGAACCCCCCATCATTGGTGTTAAGGCTGGAATGTGAACACCTGCCTCTCAGCCTTCCCCTCCTCTTCTCTCTCAGAGCTTCTTTGTTGCTTGTAATGATTCAATCGCTATGCTCCCGAGCTCTGAATTTTTATGAGTACAGTCAAATTCCCTTAGCTCTTGCTCTTTGTCATGATATAGTATAATTGCACTGTTGCAGATCCTGGAAAACAGCTGCTTGTATACTGATTAAGCTATTTTAATAGTGTTTCCAATATCTAAGTCTAGATTTCTGATAAAAGAAAAGAATATCAGTAATTCTAAAATATTTACAAAGCTTATTTGAAGGCATAAATAAATATGACAGAAGACACGTATTCTGTAGAGAAATTAATATACTTAGTATGACCTAGTGATTGCATATCCAGAACTCTGCACCAGTGATACAGTATTTCAGATCATTATTGAAACCTGGGATTACAAACTACAGCAGTACCTCAGTACGCCAAATTAATTAAATCTAGGAAATGTGGAGTACCAGGACAAATTTTCACATGAAAATGAATGAAGTTCCAAACGTAATGAGTTTCAAAGCGCTCAGGTATCGCAGTATGGCAAAGGTCACAAAGAAGGGGACAAGCATCCGGGTATCACTATAGGCGCAATTTTATTATTGTAATCATCACTTTCATTAGTCACAGCCGCAGTGTTAAAGACTATTAGATATATCCACTTAAATCACTTCTGGAAACAAAGTTTTTCAATTTATATCATTTCATAGTGTCTTGTTAACAAAAGCCTTGAAAGAGCAGATTAAATGTCACAGGAAACAGGTTTAGCACGAAGAACATGGGCTCAAAATCAACTCTTTGATCATAATGAAATTATTATGATTATTTTTAATATGTATAGAATTTCTATGAATTCTGGCATAAACAGAAGCAGCTCACTTAAATTCTTTATGCCCAATGCTTTTAATTTCCCTCCTATGGATGTGTTAGAAACACTGTCTTGAATTCCAGACCCATGAAGCACTAAGATAGTATCAGATATGAAGTACATACTGTATTCAAAGCCCTTCTTTATTATCACACTGTCAAGAGGCCTCCCAAGGGAAGTATAACATAAGTACATTTTGGGAGAAAAGTAGAGAGACCCAGAAACAAGAGAGAAGAAATGGAAAAAGAGAATCAAACAAACAGGAGAGTTTCAGATGTTGTAGCTCCTTCTTTAGAGAAAAGCCTCAAATCTCTCATCTGAATCCTATCAGTCTTTCCTTGTGTCAAATATGAGCCTAGTGTGGGCTCAGTGTGATCAGGTGATTTGGGGGCAAGCAGCTTTGCTCAATGACATACGGGACACCTCTACATCATTTACTTCCCAGAGTATTTCTTTATTGGAATTTTCAATGACAATAAAAAGTTTGCAATTTCTACTTTGTCACAAGAAAAATCCCATAGCATTTTGTAATTCCCGTTTTACATAGCTGATTTCATATGCTCGCAACAGTCCGTCAAGTGTCTGGCAGATGGAAATGTTCTCCTCTGTAGCACTGGAGAGACTGCACTGGGATGGTGAATTTGTAAATAGTGTACCACATTACAGTTCTGAGAGGCAGGAGACCAAACACCTTGGCAGCTGCACATGCGGAGCTTGTCCGTAAGGAGAGGGCTCAGAGGTGAGGCTTTCTGAGAACCAAAGCTTCTTAGTGTCAGACTTGTCTAAAGCAGTTGTACTAGGCAGTGCAGAAAAATTCCAGCGCTTAGGGGTTATGTAAAAAAAAAAAAAAAAAAAGTGCATCCCAAAGAGTTGGGAGACAGGGAACCTGACTTCAGGTATCACCTGGAACAAAACAGGAACTTTTTTTTTCTTTTGCTTTTTTGGACAAGGTCTCACTATGTAATTTAGTTTGGCCTTAAACTCACTATGCAACCTTGGCTGGCCTAGAACTCGGCGATCCTCCTGCCTCAGCCTCCTCAGTGCTGGGATTACAGGCGTGTTCCACTATGTCTGACTACAAACTGTAAATTCTTTTGGCAGCTTTGAATTTTCTCACACAGGTAAGTACTTTAAGTGGAGATAGGATCATCCTAGGGATGTGGTCTTCAACTCTCAGAACTATGCTGTTTTGTCCAAATACTTACAAGCCATGGTTGAGGACTAATAGAGAAATGATGCTTGGTCAAGGAAAGAATCATTCTTAATACTTGATGCTTTAATTTCTTTTTCTTTTTCTTTTTGAGACAGGATCTCACTGTGCAGTTCAGACTGGTTCACTATGTAGCCCAAGCTAATCTTGAACTTACAACAATCCTCCTGCCTCAGCCTCCCGAGTGTTGGAATTACCACCATGCCCAGTGATGCCTTAGTTTCTATCCCCATTCCCCACACCTCTAACCCCTAAATAATTAAAGCAATAAAGCAAAGCATCACAAATAATTAAAGCAATAAAGCATCACAAATATTTCCTACAAAAAAGTATAATTTTAATTGCTGAATTGAGGCATCAGCTTTGTATCATTTCTAATTTTTTTTATTTTTTATTCTCTTTAATTGCTTGATCAACCTTGAATTCTTAAATTTGGTAATTTGAGCAACTTCACTGAAGATAACAATGTGTAATGTAACAGCCACTGTTAATTCCTATCACCTTGTTTTGAGATCCTGTATTATTTTTATTTTTTTTATTTTGTTATTTTGTCTTTGTTGTCATTTTATATTTTCTCTTTAAAATAAAAGCATATGAACACATACAAGCACACACATATCTATATATGTATGTATATAATTGTATTTAATTTAATACATATATAAATTTTAGAGCAATTTTTTTCAAAATGTTAATTTGACTTGAACTAATGGGTACTGGGAGCAGGATAAATGGTCCTTCACATACTGGTTCACGTTTGCCTACAATCAGGTACTATTAGGACTCTTAGCGAGAACCCATGTGTAGAATTCTCAGAGACATCACACACTGAGTTCGAAGTTACAAGGCATGATCAATTAGGAATGATATCAAAAACACTCAAACTGACTTACAGTCTGCCTGATCAGCCTGTCCCATCTGCAAGTCAGTACTCTCTTATTCACATTCACACTCATTTGTTTGCACATGGACTTTGGCTAGTTTCATACTACAAGTCAGATTTTAATAGTTACCACAGAAACTATATGCCTCAAAAGTCTAAAATATTTACTAGATAGAACTTATCTCTGTTTCTTTGAGTGGCACAATAAATGCTTGAAAAGTTGATGTTGTGAAGCATTAGGAATTGAACCTCTCACTGTTCTGTGTGAAATCGGCACAGCTGTGTTCACGCCAGTGGCTCTGGGAGATGCTGTGCCTTTCCTCTTTTAATCTGTGCTGGCTTCTCATTGTTCTGGCCTTGTGTCTGCATCACTTCAGTCTCTTGCCTTCGTCTTGTCATTAGAAGCCTCTGTGTTTTCTGCTCCCCAAATGCACACTTCTTGTCATTAGGACCTAGCGGAATGATCCATTGTTGAGATCCTTAGTTATTTCTCCAAAGACTTTTTTTTTTCCCCATACTTTTCTTTGTTGCTTTATCAAGTAAGGTCACTTTACAGGTTTCCAAGTGGTTATAACTTTTGGATACTGTAATTCAACCTACTAGAGCCCTTTATGGGAAAAGTTTGTCCTTGACTACAATCTAAACTCTCTCTCATGAGAAAGTAGGGGAAAGAGGAGGTAGATTGTGAGAACTCATGCTTTGCCATTGTGTTTTGTGTTTCATCCAAAAAAGAGAGGGAAGTCTGTCAGTAGCTGGAAATTTTTTACAGAGAGTTGAGAGAATGCTATTGGGAAGACAGCAATTAATGACATTATTCACAAACAATATCACTTGAAGCAGGAGCTGTATGTAGTAGTAGATCCAGCTCAAAAAAGACAACACGTTGTACGTCACATCATCTTTTTATTTACATGAATAAACATTTTGATTCTTTACCCCAAAGGAATAAATTTAAGGAAATTAAATCAGGAAGACAAAGGGAGTACCTGCCCAGGAATGTAGACATTAGCAGGAAGGATGAGAATCGGTGATATGCCTTGCTCCATGTAATGAGCCTGCGGCTTTTTCTTGCAGAATTTCCTTAAGCATGACATATACTAAGTGATTGGTTGCAGCATTTCAAAATACCTAGAGCTCTGCTGAAAACTTTGTATGCACTATAGGCAGCTGGCTGGCCCTAAGTCAGGAATCCTGCAGGTAGAGAAAAGTGAAAGATAACTTTGGTGAAAAGAAAGGGGTGGACTGTCAAGGCATCAGGCAGATTGGATGTCTGACCCCTCCACAGATCTGTGATGAAGAGATAAGAAGATACTTGCTTTCCGGCTTTTAGGTGGGTGAGAACAGTAGGAGGGAGAAATGCCAGCTTTTTACGACATCTGTATACATACCAAAGAACTAAAGGGTAGTACTCTAGAACTGGGAAGCACCAATGCAAGGAGTGCTTGTGGGAATGGAAGTGTTCATGTAGAGAATGTAGAATAGATCTGATTTCTTTATAGAAACCTTAATCTCTAGAGATTGACTTGTTATCAATAAAATCTGTATTAAATCTCAGAATTTTATAAAATGTCCTTTTAAAAAGACAAAAATTTAGCATGACTAGGCAGTTTTAGATATGTACATATGCATATATACATATACAGTCTTACATGTGTGTTTGTAATTGTAAACATATATGTACACAAGGTGTATAAACCATATAAATTTAACTATTTGAAAGTATAAGTATGTATAATGGAATTACACATAAAAATACATGAATAAGTAAAGGTAATAAATTAATTATAAAATGATTTGGATGGTAGAAAATTACATTTTGCTTGTTATGAAACTGCTGAGGGCTATCAATGAAGCACTGGTGTCCAGGGAAATTCCTTGAGCCAGCTGTTCTACCAAGGCCTGGGAGCCTGACCAATTGCTATAAAAAACTGTCACGTTTTTTATTCACTGCTTGGGGACATCACTCCAATAGGACATTTAATGTAAAGATAAAGATAAGTACTGGCTGTTTTCTTAGCTAAGACCTAAGTGCAGTGAAAAGTCTCAAATAAATGTTGCAATGAAGATGTAGTGTTCTAGAATAAAATACAAATAAATTATTTTTAGTGGAATCATATCCATGCAAACTAAATTGCCTTTCCTTCTAAATCTAGCTGTAGTGTTTTTCTGCCTCAATATTATATTTTTCCCGCAAACAGATATATTTGTTTTCTTAGTTAAGCATGTGTTGAAGATGTTGAAGATATGAAATTATCAGTTCTAAAGAAGTGCAAAATTGGTCTTTTATCTCATGTTAAAGAAAAACATTGGGAAAGTCATTGAGTCATCCTGGTCATGTTGCTATCTGAATTGCGGTGCAGGAAACTGGGCGCTAGAACCACTTACAAGTGAAATATCCAGAATTCTGAGATTTACTGTTTTTCTCCAGAATTGTAGCCACACTGAATTTAGTCGTGAGAATAAACTTTAATCTGAGTGAGATTTTGTTCCTGTCATTCCAAGGTGGGAAAATAGGTATGACTCCGAATGGGATAAGAACCATTTTCTTTCATACACTGTTTAGGAAAAGTTGCGTCCTAGGCAATCAAGTTTGGGGGAAGCTTTTAGTAGACAGACAGCGTGGGGAGAGTGGTGATGAATCTGTGAGCATCAAATCAAGAGCAGAAGACATTTTATTGTTTCTATTATTAGAAACATTTGGGGAAACAAATTAGCGGTCCCTGCTGGGCGAGTAAAGAGTAAGGTGAACCGGTAGCAGTAGGAAAAGGAAGGCAGAGAGCGGGATATGAGAGCTGGTAATAAGAAACTGGTGGTGAAAGAAGAGTAAAAACATTTTGGTCTTGTTTTATGTTGGTTTTCTCTGGCAGTTTTTAAGTTTATTGGTACACTTTAAAATTACATGATGGGGCTAGGAATTTAGCTCAGTGGCATCAGCGCTTGCCTGGCAAGCCTAAGATCACGAGTTCGATTCTCAGAACCCCTCCCCAAAAGCGTAAATCTGCATGATGATCACTTTCATCACAGGGACCTTGTACCTGTAAATATGACTTACCTCAATTCCTTCCTTACCCTGTTCCCTTACTCTCCCTTCAGTCCCTCTTCCTCTCTTAGTTACGAAAGCATTGTTTCCACTTTTCCTTCTTTTCTCATTTTCTTTTCTTTTCCCTTCCTTCATTATCCCCTCTGTCCTCCTAGGTTGGCCTTTGCAACTGAGCATTTTCTTCCTATGTTTTTGTCTTTACCTGCCTTTACATTTATTTACACTATACATTCTGTTCCTTATTACACTTTAAGTTTCTCATACCAGAGAAATAATGTGATATTTACATGTGTGTTTGATTTATTTTACTTAAAAGTATAGTCTCAATGTCTATCCATTCGAATGTCTCATGGTTATGCTTATTTATGGCTAAGTAGTACTCTGTTGTAAAACAAATCTTTTCTTTATCCATTCATTGGTTGATGGACATTAGCCTGTTTCCAAAATTTAACTATTACAAATGTGCCTCTACAAACATAGACAACCATAGATAATTGTGGCATGATTTTTTTTTTCAGGAAGATAACACTAAAAGGAATATCTGAGTCAAATGAAACTTCTAGATTTAGTTTTTTAAGGAATCTCCTCAGTGATTTCCACAGTGGTTGCACCAGTCCACATTCCCATCAACAGTGGAGAAGAGCTCTTCTTTCACACATTCTTGCCACTCCTGCATTTGTTACTGGTTGATTTCTTCATAATAGTCATCTTTCTGGAATAAGACAGAATCTCAATGTTATTTTAATTTGTATCTCTTGAATGATCAATGATGTTGAACATGAATAGTAAGTTTTAATCATTCATTATGGCTCCATGATTGGTCACTTATTAAGAGAGATAGGATTTATGCTTATGTTCAGATGCTAAAAAAATAATAATTAACTGAATATGTATGCAATTTAAGACTTGTCGGTTAGTTTACTTGGCTCTTCCCAGCAGCTGTAACTAAGGAGAGTATGTTTAACTTTCCTAGATTATAGCAAAGCAAATTAAGAGAAGGAATAGAATGAATCAGATTTCTAGGAGCTTATAGAAGTTGATGAGGTTCATTCAGGGAGTGATGGCTTCTGACAAATGGCAGAAAGCATGGCTTGGGTCCCTCACAGTTGTTGTGAGTACAACATGGCTGGCAGATGCATCGCATCTCTATCAATTCATGTGAAAGTGGCATTAGACTTCCAGAAGCAAATGGAGCATAGCTCCGTTTCACGTCAGCACATGGAGGGAAGGTGAATATGGGAAGAGTGGAATCATTCCTCTCTGAGTTTCAGAAGAAAAACAAAGAACTTAATAAGGAATTAAATTTAAGAATGTGTAATTATGTGATAGACACAGAATTTGCTTAGTTTATGAAATCAGGAGATCAAAGCAAGGTTATCTACATTGCTAAAGGGTTAACATGGTTCCTACCATGACATATACACACACAGAGTAGAAAAATCCTGGAGAGTAGAAATATAGAGAGAAAAATTACTTGCCACAAGAAGAGCTATATGTAGGACACCTTTAGTCCAAGGAAGAGTAAATCACTGCCTTTCTCCTGTAGATAACAAGAAGAATGAAAAATAAAGCAGCAGAAGCTGCATGCGTTATGTGAAATAAATCAGTATCCTGTCTGTCAATGAAGGCATAGTTAGGTGGAAAGTAATTAATGGCTCTGATGGGAAGAAGTTGGAAAATCAAAAGTAAACAGATGAGAAAGTACACGGTGTACAGTAATTTTGTGTTTAAAATAATAAAGTATCACATTGAAATCCAGACACCACTTCTTGTCTTTGCAAATAGCAGCAAGAGGCTGCTGAATCAATAAGAATGTTTGTTTATCTTGACCATGAGCCAAATAGCAGCAACAGTTGGCAGAAGATTATGCATGAAAAAGAGTCTAGGGAATCTGGCACATGTTTGTTGTGAGAAGATGCCACTGCCCGTGCTCAGGGCCATTCCCAGAGGGATCTGGAGATGTGGGCAAGTCAGGCACACAGTGGAAGCTCCCCACCACGTCATTTCATAGAGTTGTCCTCAGTTTGAGTTGAATGGCTTTTTTCCTTTAGAAGCAAAAAAAAAAAAAAAAAGAACCTTGAGGCAGCAGCTTCTGATTCGTAAAAGGGGGGCAAGAGAGTGGAAAACCTATGGGCTGAATATAAGAATAACTAGGAAAGCCGGTGCTTGTTAGTTACACATGTCACGAGCATATCGAGCGTCCTATGAACACAGTTTTACTTAATAGTCGTAGCAGGATTGTAAATGGGTAACTACAATTATCTTACTTTGTAGAAAAATAAGTGAGCATGAAGAAATAAGTCACTCATAGCACTATTAATATCAGGTGGTAAGTATGTTATACCAATAGTTATTTTTAAAAGTTTTGCCTCAATTGTCTCGTAAATATCATTTGACCCATGCACTGAGTAATAAAATTACTCTCATTTTAAAGATATTAAGAGAAACTGGCTGAGTAGGATTCTAAATGCAGTTTTCATATCATGGAGCTCATATGTTGAACTTTTGTATTGAGGCACTCCTGTTGTTTGCCGCATGAAAATATAACCACCCCACCTCTGTGCCTTTTTAACTTAGGATGCATTCAAGGGTCCTTCAAATACAAGTTACCACTAAGATGTTGTAGTATAGAAAACCATGATGGAATCCACATGTTACATCCAGGGACTAATTTTATGTATTGTCATCTTTACAGATAGTGTGTAAAGAAACTAAAGAAACAGTATGAATGGAGTTGATTTCACAGTTTAATATAAGCATACATTTCAACTATAAACACTGACTCTGTGCAAGAATATTGTGCATGATAAAAAGATTTTAAAAGAGCTTTATAAGCTCAGCCCCAAAAGGGGCATCTGAGTCTCCCATCTGTGTGGAACTCTTGGCAGGTGAGGCCTGCTTCTGTGCTCCACCCTGCTTTTTGCGACAGAGAAGGAGCTTGGCCTGGGAAAGCAGTGCCTGAGTGTCCTGTCTGTGTTGGCGAGCGAGGCCTGCAGCGTGGAAGCAGCCCGCCCTGGGATCTGTGGTTCTCTACTTTAGGAGGTGAGGCCTGCTCTCCCCTGACCAGCTACCTGAGGATCCCAGAGCAGTGGACCCTGTCTAGCCACCATTGGTTCTACGGCTGAGGCCTGCACACTTTCTATCCATGGCCTGGAGACCCTGGTACCAAGGCCAGCATTCCCCCACCATCACATCTGTGGTCTGAGCCATGCACCCCAGAAATTGCCTGGGGATCCTGGGCCCAGTGGTCCATGGCCTGCTACCATTGTGGAATAAGTTTGATATCAAGTTAAACTAGGGTCCCTAGAGTTCTTCAGTGAGCTGCCTGGGTAGCAGGTAGCTTAGCATTTTTCATCCTTGATGTATCCTGCAAAACTGTCCTTCAAATTCAATGGAGAAATAAAATATTTCCATGACAAAGAACAACTGAAGAACTTCATGAGTGCCAGACCAACATTACAAAATACTAAAACATATTCTAGACAGAGAAAAAGAGACCACAATCTCAAGAAAAACAGTAGAAAAGAACCTTCAAGCAGAGCAAGCAATTAAACAGATAGCAAAATTAGGAAACCAACAGCAAGTAAATAGCATGACAAGGATAACTCAGTATATATCAGTTATAACCATTAATGTAAATGGCCTCAATTAACCAGTCAAAAGAAACAGACTGGCAGAGTGGATTAAGAAACAAAACCCCACACTATACTATACACAGGAAACACATTTTACTCAAAAGGAAATCCATAGGCTGAAAGTCAAAGGATGGAAAACAATTCTCCATGAAACAGGCTCCCAGAAAGAAGCAGGGGTAGCTATTATGTTTGGAGACAACATAAACTTCAAACTTAAAACAACCAAAAGAGATAAAGAAGTAACTATGTACTAGTTAGGGGAAAACTGCAAGAGGAAGAGATAACAATCCTAAACATGTATGCACCAAATATTGGAGCATCAAACTATATAAGTCAAACCTTAGCAGACAGGAAAAACCAAATAATCAATAACACTATGGTAACAGGGGACTTAAATATCCCTTTGATCCAAAGAGACAGGTCAACTAGGCAAAAACTCAGCAAAGAAATAAAAGACCTGAACCAAATCTGTGAACAAATGGACCCAGTAGATGTATACACAGTGTTCCACCCCACAAAATCAGTATACACATTTTTCTCAGCTGCAAGAGGGACTTTCTCTAAAATAGACCATACTGTAGGCCATAGAGCACACCTACCTAAATGCAAAAGGATTGGAATTATCCCATGCATATTATCTGACCACAGTGCAATGAAATTGGAAATTAATGACAACAGGAACTCCAAAATGCACATAAACACTTGGAAATTGCAAAACAACCTCCTGAACAACCAGTGGGTCATAAAAGAAATTAAAACATACCTATAAAACATGAAAATACAAGCACAACCTACCGGAATCTGTGGGGTGCAATGAAAGCAGTCCTCAGAGGAAAATTCATAGCGGTGAATTTACACATAAGTAATACAGAAAGAGAACAAATAAATAGCCTAATGCTGCACCTCAAACTTTTATAAAAAGAAGAACAAGTCAAGCCCAAAGCTCAAAGAATAGAGGAGATGATAAAGATCAGGACAGAAATGAGTGCAATTGAGATGAAGTAAACCCAACAAAAAATAAATGAATCAAAGTGTTGGTTCTTTGAAAGAATAAATCAAATTGATAAACCTCTAGACAACTTTATCAAAAAAAGAAAGGAAAAAACTTACATTCATGCAATAACAAATGAAAAGGATGAAATCACTATAGATTCTACAGAAATTCAGAAGATCATTAATACCTACTTTGAAAATCTTTACTTCCATAGGATAGAAAACTCAGAAGAAATGGACAGATTACTAAATATGTACAAATTACCAAAGTTGAATCAGGAAGATATAAAATCCTGAACAACCCAATATCAATTAATGAGATTGAATAAGTAATTAAAAACTTACTGAAAAAGAAAAGCCCAGGCACTGATGGATTCACAGCAGAATTCTACAACATATTCAGAGAAGATTAATGTCAACACTCCTCAAAATCTTCAGTGAAATTGAAAAGGAAAAAATTCTCCCTAACTCATTTCTGGAGGCAAGTATTACACTGGTACCAAAACCAGAGAAGGACCTAACCAAGAAAGAGAACTATAAACCAATCTCCCTAATGAACATAGATGCAAAGATACTCAATAAAATACTAACAAATAAAATGTAGTGAAACATAAGGAAAATTATACACCGTGACTGAGGTTGGATTCATTCTAATATTCACAAATCAATTAATGCAATACACCATATCAATAGAGCCAAAGACAAAAACCACATGATCATCTCAATAGATGTGGAAATAGCTTTTGACAAAGTCCAGCATGCATTCAATGTTAATAACCCTAGAGAAAATAGGAACAGATGGCCTTTAACTCAATCTGATCAAAGATATCTATGAGAAACCAACAGCAAACATCATACTAAATGGACGAAAACCAAAAGCTTTCACTTTAAAGTCAGGAACAAGACAAGGATGTCTACTGTCACCATTCCTGTTAAACATAGTTCTGGAAGCATTAGCCACAGCAATTAGATAAGAGAGAGAAATAAAAGGAATAAAGATTGGAAATGAGGAAGTAAAGCTATCACTATTTGCAGATGACATGATACTTTACATGGAGGACCCCAAAAACTCCACAAGAAGAAGAAGACACCTTGAATTAACTGACAAATTTAGCACTATAGTTGGATACAAAATGAAACCGAAAAATCAATAGCATTCCTATACACAAACAACAAACAGACTGAGAGAGAAATTAAGGAAAATATACCTTTCACAATAGCATCCAAGAAATTGAAATATTTAGGAATCAATCTAACAAAATAGGTAAAGATCTATTCAATGAAAACTATAGTACTCTAAAAAAAAGATAGAAGAGGATTTCAATGAATAGAAAAACATTCCTTACTCATGGATAGGAAGAGCCAACATTGTGAAAATGACCATACTACCAAAATTATTGTACAGATTCAATGCAATTCCTATTAAACTACTATTAGCATGCCTCACAGATCTAGAGAAAACATTCCTTAAATTCCTCCAGAACTGTGTTGAATAGGAGTGGCGACAATGGACATCCTTGTCTTGTTCCTGACTTTAAAGTGAAAGTTTTCAGTTTTTGTCCATTTAGTATGATGTTGGCTGTTGGTTTGTCATAGATGGCTTTGATCAGATTGGGGTAGAGGCCATCTATTCCTAATTTTTCTAAGGTTTTTAACATGAACACATGTTGGACTTTATCAAAAGCCTTTTCTGCATCTACTGAGATGATCATGTGGTTTTTGTCTTTGAATGAATTGATATGATGTATTACATTAATTGATTTGCAAATATTGAACCATCCCTGCATTCCTGGAATAAATCCTACCTGGTCATGGTGTATAATTTTCCTTATGATTCACTGTATTCTATTTGCTAGTATTTTGTTGAGTATCTTTGCATCTATGTTGATTAGAGAGGTTGGCCTATAGTTTTCTTTCTTGGTTGGGTCCTTCTCTGGTTTTGGTATCAGTATGATACTTGCCTCCCGAAATGTGTTAGGGAGAGTTGCTTCCTTTTTGATTTCATTGAAACGTTTGAGGAGTGTTGGCATTAGATCTTCTCTGAATGTTTTATAGAATTCTACTGTGAATCCATCAGGGCCTGGGCTTTTCTTTGTTGTAAGTTTTTAATGACATCTTCAATCTCGTTAAGTGATATTGGGTTGTTCAGGATTTTTGAGTCTTCCTGATTCAATTTTGGTAATTTGTTCCTTTCTAGGAATCTGTCCATTTCTTCTGAATTTTCTATCCTATGGGAGTAAAGATTTTCAAAGTAGGTATTAATGATCTCTTGGATTTCTGTGGGATCTGTGGTGATTTCATCCTTTTCATTCCTTATTGCATGAATTTGAGTTCTTTCTCTTCTTTTTTTGATAAGGTTGGCTAGGGGTTTATCAATTTTATTTATTCTTTCGAAGAACCAACTCTTTGATTCACTTATTTTTTGTAGAGTTTTCTTCATCTCAATTGCATTAATTTCTGCCCTGAGTTTTATAATCTCCTCCCTTCTTTGGGCTTTTGGTTTGGCTTGTTGCTCTTTTTCTAAGAGTTTGAGGTGTA